>KV751381.1:1875014-1913846 GCA_001698575.1 Mola mola | reverse complement strand
AAACACTGTAAAAACAGAGTCATACCTGCCATCTCTTTTAGAGGTTCAGTGTGCACTCTTCCCAACAAATAACAGACTGTCACCGTCTGGGGTCTTCTTGTTGGCCCCCTTCCCCGGTTGGTTCCCCCATTAATTTTCTTACCATCCTTCCCTTAGAGCTCAAGCTTGATTGATGTACCTAATTTTTTGGTGGTTGCAATGGTGTCTTAATTATTTGCTGCTGCACGTTAAAAGTAACATGTTGCTGCTATTACCTGCTGTCTTGGTTTTTTTTTCCCTCTTGGTGCAGGGATAAATGACCAATTCCCCCTTTGATTTTTGATGGTTGAGATTGTGGAGTAATTTCGATTAATATCTGATTTACAATCAAGATCGTGACACCCCGACTATGTACAATTATTAGATGAATAACTTAACTGTGATTCAAATAAAATTTGAAGAAAAAAAAGAATGAGTGAGTGAAGATTCTTAAGTTTAGTAAATCGTTACTATACAATAGGATTAATATATGTTCATGTTCATACAGGGTGAGAGTTACCCTCGCATTCTGTCCAACACCTACAGTAACTAACATGCAGTTTTTACCATCATGTAAGACAAAGAAAAACAGGCAATACTGAAATCGAGCTGTCAAGAATTCGTATTTTTCAGCACAATGTGTACAACAATAACTGTACTAGTGTATTTAAAGAGATACAGTAGATTTTTTTCAGGGGTAAAAATGACAATTAAGAGTAATATGGAAATCAGGGACCTGTTTGCTCTATATCCTGTTAATAGTAAAAATCTCTTTATCAGTCACTTCATGTAAAATATAAAAATATAAATCAGAATGAAGTGAACCCTCTGTTTTTGTCTTCCCTCTGCTTTTTCAGATTACATCATCATTGACGCTTTCCCCTCCTCCACACTCTCTCTCTCTCTCTGTGCCAAGCCTTTAAACCCTCATCCACTGACCTGCCCACTGCCAGTGTGTGCGTCTTTTCTCCAAATCTCTCTGATGCTCTCTAACACTGGATACTTGAAATAAGCCACACACACAAAGTATTACAGTACGTACTGACACACAGCAGGCTGATCTGGCACACACAGCAGCAATGTAGCTGTAGCAGCTGAAATCATGCTGTTAGATTTGGACATTTTTGGCTGTGGGACAGAATGTTAATGGCAATGAACAACCAGACATGAACATTATAGAAGAGCATCATGACTCTGTAAAATGTTGTTTAGGGCAATCTGGAGTGACTCAGAATACATTTTATATCGAACTGCTTTGATATGAGGCAAGAAAACCCATGCATCATCAAAATGGCCTTAACGTTAAGTTTTCACCTTTTTATGTACTTAGAGTCAGTGCCCATTGATCTGACTCACCCTATTGACTTCAGAATTAAAGATCTCTGTTTTGTTCATTAATAATGGATGAAGAATTGAATGTGTAAAGTGAGACTGTGACCATAGTGACGAAGCTGCAGAAAAAGACCTAACATCCTCCCCCAGTTCTTCTCTGATAAACAGCACCAAACATCAAACAGAGAATAACTGCTGAATGTATCTGACCATTTAGCAGGTAAAGAGGGCGACATTTTTCTCAAGAGCTGATGGAGGCCAATTTAGAGCTAAAAGATTTAGGAATATTTGACTTCCATTTGCTTGGTGACAAACACTGATGCCAAATGGATTAGGGTACATCTCTCTCTGTCCGCATGTAAATAGGCTGTTTGATAACACATTTACACAAACAAATAAACTGCTTAATTAGAGATTCATACCTGGAGTTTGTAAAACAAATAGTAAAATAAAAGTTAAGTGAAATAGTCTTAAGTGCTTCTGTTGAAGGCATCTGGACTTCTTTTTGATTTTGACGATATTTGGATGATGATTGGATGCAGCCCCCCTCTGGCCAGGTTTGTTCACTGGGACTTCCTGGTCAAGCAAATTCAGCTTGTTGACATCCAACTGTATAACAAGGGGCATAACACACATTTACCACCAACACTATCAATAATCAAGTTTACTTTGTATTGCCTAAAATCACAAATAACAATTTGCCTCTGAGAACAACGGAGGGGGGGCAATAAAATTGTCCGTCCCTACCTGACTGATTTAAAAAATACAAAAAAGATTAAAAAAAAAAATATACAAAAAGCATGCTTACATTTCATGTTGACTTGTTGCAGTGACTGTGGACATTGACCAGCAGGTATTAGCATGCTAAGCTTGACAGCCAAGCTGGTTTTCAGAGAACAGTGACTGTTGACATGGGTCATTGTAAATATATTTGTGTGCATTGTGATTTGTCCTATTTTAAAACATAGAAAATCAATATGTGAAGGTCAAAGTTAACACTGACAATCAAAAATTAGTCACTAAAGGTTTCACAGCAATCATTATGTGTTTTGAAGCTCTAATCAAACCCTAGTTTAGACAGTGATTTGCGCGCTATAAGCTACTTAGTGTCATGGTGTCAAAGATGCTCAGAAAGGCAAGAAGTTTGAAGTCAATTGGATGAACAATTTTCGTGCTATGTTAGGGACAGACAGATTTCTTACTTTTATAGAAGGATGCAGAGGAGGAGGGTGTTGATGCAATTCACTTAACTGCCACTAGTGTCTTTACTGACAGGATATCTCAAATTTGAACACGGTGTTTAAAAGGAGAACTAAGGTATTTTTAAAAGTAATTCAAAGTAAGTTCTACACAAATTTGTCTCTTGTATTTATAGGATAACAGTGCCCCTTCGGCAATTGACTGGTGATGGTGTTCCTTCATTTCCTTGAACACATTCACTGTCAATAATTTTCATTTTATATATCCTGCTGCCAGAAAAACTAAGATGAAATGTAGATAACAAGTACCTAAAAAAATACATACCCTCCTATGAAATACCAGCAATATGAAAAGTAGGGCTGGTGCTACTGCCTTTTTCCCCAATTTGATTTTATCATGAAATTTGGGTCCCATTTTCAATTGTATTGGGATTCTACAAGAATTATGATTTCATAGTATTCATAATTATGATTTTTCTTTTCTTTAAAAAAAAATCAAAAGTTAAATTATACAATTTGAGAGACAGTATCATGAATCATGAATCAAACACAATGCACATCACATTTCAGTCTGTCTAATATTTATTTCAGCTGCAAAGAAAATAGAAAAGTGGCACATATCATACAATGGAGAAGTATACTACGCCATTTAGTTAGGGGTTATTTTTCTGAATACCTGGTTGTATACTTTCAAATCTGGTTCTTCTGCCCTCTCTTTTGGAGGATTAACCATTGTTGGAATGTCTCTCTTCTCATCCCCCTTATATAGGCGTGGATTATAAACAGGCCTTTGGCAGCACTCTCTGTGTTTGTCCCTCTCCTTCGACCCTCTGCTGTGTTTCAGGAGGCTCGTATTTAATGTTTCCACTGTACTTCAGTTGAATTAGCTGTTGTGTAAGACTGTGTGTATTCAAGTCTGTGCTGCTTTCACTTCGGACTGATTAGTCAGAATACATCGTGTGCTGGGCTTTTTTTCAGATTGTCCTTATGCTTGTGCAAACATTTGTGTATGTGTGTTTGTATGACTGTGTAGACCATAGAAGACACGCTAATCTATGTCAGTCTATTTCTGTGTGTGTTGGAGGAGGGCAGATGCAGCTGAAAAATGTTTTCTTAGGTCAGGGAAGCCGATCTGTTGAATTGAGTAATACACAGAACACATAGCTCAGTACAGTGCACGACAAATATTTAAATTAGAAAAAAAAATCAGAAACACATATTTTAAGATCCACATTTTTTTTTCCTGTTCCTTCTGTCTATTTTTGTTTAGGGTTAGGGTTAGTTCACAGTAAATCTCAGATATATTCTCTTGCTGAATGTTTTTAGATCACATATTTCTCCACCTTCTCCCCTTTCTTTTGCTGTAATAAAATCCATTTGTCATTTTAAATGTCATAATTAGTGTCATTGTCAATAATTTTCATGATATTTACCAGAATTGTCTCCCTCCTGTGTCGGTATCTGAAGTGAGGACAACTCTAACACCCTCTGGTGACCAAACGTTGAACACAATTTGTGACTGACAAGTGGAGTGATTATCCAGTGGATGTTACTGTGACATGTACCACCAAACTAAACATTCATGCAGGACAACAACATTCTCATATGGCAATCCCACTTCCAACAGTGCCATACTGTGTCCAACCCCACCACAAGAATCATTCAGCAATGCTTCTAGTATGCCTCAATAGTTCTGTAGAGGTTTGATAACCTGTATCTGCTCACACCCATAACGTTCAGTACCAGTACTGACATGTTTTCCACAATTCCACAATCTCTACACCTGCCAAGACATGTTAATTGAAGTCCCGAGATTCAACCTGTAGACTGATAAAACACATTAAGACGTTTTAAGGTTTTAAGAGTTGTTCTTCAATTATCTCTAGATAGGCACAGAAGCTGCTGTGCTTCTGCAGATCTCTGGATGTTTCCTCATGGAATGATATGCCTCTCTTGTGGCTATCTAACACTGTATGTTGCTGTTTACAAGCAGCAAAGCTGATGACATTATTCTCATTGTCTGTTTTCACACCAAACTTCTTCCAATTGTACATGTACATATACATGGCCTTGTGTGTATTGGTATTGTCTACTACCTGTTTTTGCTCTTATATCCCCCATTTTCATGTAGCTAGCAGTGATCTTACATCACAGTGGTATTAGTAATGTTAAAGCTGGATGTCATGGGGTTAAAGTTTGAATTGTTTTCTTTCACAATACAACAGTATTGTGGCCGATTCGGCTTGAGAAAATTAATGATTCTATTTTCAGTAGCCAGCTTCAGCAACCGGGGATCGGACTGCCAAGGCCCCTGCCTTTGACTGCCACCCGATCCCCATAGCACCGGACCTCTATGGCTTCTCCTGTGGGTGGTGGGCCCATGTGAGGACAGACCCATGTCTCCTTTTCGGGCTGAACCCGACCGCACCCCATGGACAAAGGCTCGGCCACCAGGCACTCGCCTATGGACCCCTTCCCCAGGCCTGGCTCCAGGGCGGGGTCCCGGTACCCCTCCGGGCAGGGTGCACAAGTCCTGGTAGTCACCATCATAGAAGTCTTTTGAACCGCGTTTTGTCTGGCCCCTCACCTAGAACCAATTTGCCTTGGGTGACCCTACCAGGGGCAAACAGCCCCCGACAACATAGCTCCCAGGATCATTAGGGCACCCAAACCCCTCCACCACGGTAAGGTGGCGGTGATAATTTAGATATTTGAAATACTCAACTTTTTAAATTTCTGTTTTCTCTTGAAAAGCAAATGAACAATTTTTATTCTGGTATTTAGTTTATTTTAGTTGATTTTCACCTATGCCTGTACCCATGAATTTATCTAAACATATTTTATACCCCTTACAAGTACCGCTGCCGAGTACCCATGGGACTTTGATTCAAGGACCTTGATGACAGTTCCTTTCCATTTTCTCAGATCACAATCCAATCAAGCATTCAAGGGATGTGACAGAACCATGAAGGGACAGAGGATCCACCCCACAACATTTGGTGTTTGGGTAGGATGAAAGGAACCAATAGAAAATGAAGGAAATAGCATTAATGTTGTGGCTGATTGGTGTATGTACATTTGCACAAATACAGAAACAATTACATTGTACTACCAAAAATTTGCAGCCTACATCATGGAGCATCGGCAGGTTTTTTCATGCTCATCTTGATCTGGAGTGCATATCAGCAGTTGTTAGGGGAACGTGCACTGATTACTTTAATGATCGGTGCCTTTCGTGAAAGACCTGCAGCAATAAGGACAATACACCACGAAAGACAGCTGGGTCTACAATGAACTGTTAGCAACACACAGGAGATCTATGAGTTAAAACTTAACAAAGCTAAATATAGCCTAACTTATTTTTTTGTTGTTTTCCATTGTATGTTTTCCATTTTTCCATCTTATGTTCAAAATATTGTCGAGATCATCTTACTCAATAAATTTGTCTTTAATATTAGCGGAGCTGCCCCTTTTATGCAGTGCATCGTGTATTTTTATTTAATGTTGGCACAGCTTCTTTACTTTAACGCAACACTGCTCAACCCTTCGGTTAAACCAGTTCTGCTTGATTCTTTCGCTTGAGATTATGAACACATCCATGTTTTTCGTGGTTTTTTGAATAGTTGAGAAATATTCTCTTTTCCCCATATTTTCAGAAGGCACTTTTTAAACTTTGTAGCTCCATGTTTGTTCCGTTACTCATTTTGTCAGGCACAACTTGCTAACTTCTCCTTTAACTACCAAAACAGAAAATGACTTGCAGATAGTGCGCTTCCAGTGATTTGGCGTGGATGAGGTTTAAACCAGTGGTGATCTGAGTTTATTTTCAAACAGTCCGAGACTACCTCTTTCAAGCTGCCCAGAGTCCGGTTGTTTGGTTCGCACCAGAGGTCTCGGACTGCGTTCAAAACAACCCAAACGAACTTGCTTAAATGCTCCAGGGTTCGGTTCAACCGGATTAAACAAGGCTTGTGTGAACGCAACCTAAATTTACAATTAAAGCGAACAATGTGTGCTGTAAACACCATTACAGTCTATTATCGGGGTGTGAGCTTTTTAGATTTTGGTCGCATTTAAGATCAATTAGTATGTATTCCAAATCAAATATTCTCAATTGTATTTTTTCCCCTTCTGTTTTCATAATTTACACAATGTGTAAATTGTGTAAATTATTATACACAAAGCACTAGTATATCCATGCCTATACAAACTAGTGATGCAACTAACTCCATGGCTTTGCTGTTTGGCTCGAATGATGTATTGTAGATGATATTGCATATTGTAAATAAATAATGTAGAGCTTGTGCCAAATAATTAAAAAAAACCTATTTCTCATAGTATTTTTTATTGTAATATTATGTTTTCATGGTGCAAATGAAAAAAAACAACCTATAGGTTATCTAGTCAATAGTCCAAATTTTTGTGATACAGTTCAAGCTGACTGAAATATTCTGGAAAAAAATCCCAATTTGGATCATGGGTACGATTGCAATGACATTGATGGAGGCACAATATTTAAGGTGAGATTTCCCTCACTACTTCTTGGTTCCATTAACGCTCCCATATTTTTGTCATAGCTGTGCAGCTTTGGTATTAATACTTCCTCTCTGTCATGAGCAAAGAATGCAGAAAAGACAAGCCTGCTGAGCAAGAAGGGGATGACAACGAATGGCCTAAACTGTGCAGTGTTCCAATATTACCTCCAATATTACCTTACACTGACCACTGACTGTCGGTAGGCTGATCAAATTCCGTATTTTTCCACGTTATGGACCAAATAATGAGTTTTGTTGTTAATTCTGGAGGACTTGTCGGTTTTTGTTGTTGTCCCAACTCCTAGGGAATTTACATCCCTGGTACAGGCACAAGTCATTTTTATCTCCAAATAAAGTGGTGCCTAGTGTGGGAACGAATAAATTGTCTGGTCTTTAGCCTGTTTGTTTGTGTCACCAGTTTGAAATTTTTGCTCTTTTGGTCTTTTAAGTAGGACAAGATTATTTTTTGTCTCTCTGAGTCAGCCTCTTGTGGCCATCACAGAAGAACTATTGCTGCCGATCTTTTGTCCCTCTCTCAGTGTTTCTCTCTTTCTCTCTCTTTCTCCATAGAAGGTAGGATTGCACACTGCAGTGGATAGGCCTTTTCTTGCACAGTACAGTGTTTGTGTCAGCCATTGCAAATGTCACTGAGGCATTTTTAATGTTAATGATAGCAATGCTAGGTACCTCAGATATCCCAGCTCCTTGCACTGGAAGATTGTATGTGCCAGACATTATGACAGCCATTATGATATTATGGCAGTTTTAACAAACTTTGTATGGCTGTGTTTTTGTGCATGGGAGAGAGTATGTGATACTATTCCCTAAGCCCACATGTGTAGATAATTAAATAGGGCCACAGTGACGGGTGAATTTTCAAGGTAATTTATAAAAACTACAATGTTCCCCTGCAGGAACTGGAATAAATATGGTAATTTACCACTGTATCCAAAAATTGCATTCTTGGAATCAGAACACATATCTTTGATTGGCTCAGTGTCTGAAACAGTTCTAGTAATTTCTCTTTACACCTGGAGGAATAAAATAAGAGCTTAATAGATGGTGCCGAGAGCATGGAATATTTGTCATTGAAGCGTAAGCCAGAAAAGTCAGCTAGTGCCACATCTCATTTTCAGTTCTTTCAAAGTGAGAGAACACAGCTCTCCCAATTCCATGTACACCTGAGTAATGACCCATTTAATTAGCAATCTTTTCGCTCAAGCCAAGTGTGAACTTCTACCTATTCTACACACTGAGTTTCTACAATTACAACTCTATTAGGACACATAATAAGATCTAACTCTGTTACTATTTTTTGCAGTAAATATAGTCATTTTAAAGTTACAGTATTTTTTCCATGTAATTTTACATAAGTTGTAGTAACTCGGTTTGGTTTCTGTTAGACCTCACCAGACTGATTGTGATTTAAAGTGATTGCTTCTACATCCAATTATATAGAATTAATATTATGTAAGATTACTTTGATCGATATCTTACTTGAAAATGGGGCTCCCAGGATTCCTGCATAATACAAAATGAACAGATGTGGACCACTGTCCATGTTAGATAAAGGTGTGCTGCAGAAAAACAAAAACACTGACTTAAAGAGGAAACTTACGGGCTAATTAAAACAATTATTTGTCATTGTATATATTTGTTGTAATTTCTATGTTTATATGTGTAAGTATGTCCGTTTATTTTATTGTTGCCTGTACATTTAGTAAAGATCATATTTTGGGAAGTGTAAATGTTAAAAGCAGTTTTAACCTGCATTTTGTCTTCAATCTCATATATATGATTTATTATTTTGTGGCTGGGGATATTTCCTTTTCAGTCTTTATTTTTTTATTTGGCTTAAATTTTAGTATGAAGACTGCTTCCTACACCATTTTTTGGCTTTGATTTTTTTTTTTTGAAATTCACGAAATGAGACTATTAAATTATTTTGCCCACCAACTGCAGTATTTTAAAAAGACATATACAAATTAAGAGTTCTTTAAATAACTTGCATGATTTGTGACTCTTGGTTGCTGTGTTTGTGTTTTCAGGATGATGAGGTGGTCCTACAGTGCTTAGCTATGATCTATAAGGAACAACAGAAACTCTGTCTGGCTGCTGAAGGCTTTGGAAACAGACTCTGCTTCCTTGAATCCATCTCTAACTCCAAGGTATTGATACAAGCTCTTTCTAGTGCTGCCACTTCTATTATCATTATTAATATTATTATTATTACTGGGACGGCACAGTGGTGCAGTGGTTAGCGCTGTTGCCTGACAGCAAGAAGGTCCTGGGTTCAATGCCCGGGTCAAGGCGTTTCTGTGCTAAGTTTGCCTGTGCCTGCGAGGCTTCTCTCTGGGTACTCCAGCTTCCTCCCACAGTCCAAAAACATAAAAAAGCAAAGTGTGGGTTAGGTTAATTGGTCACTCTAAATTGCCTGTAGGTGTGGATGGTTGTTTGTCTCTATAGGTCAGCCCTGCGATGAACTGGCGACTTGTCCAGAGTGTCCCCTGCCTTCCCTCGAAGATGCTGAGATAGGCTCCAGCCCACCCCTAACAGGATTACTGTTAGAAAATGGATGGATGGATGATTACTATTACCACTATTATTATTATTTGCAAATTATCTAGTGATTTTTATGTTTATAAATAATAAAACATTCTCATCACAACGCCCCAGAGCCCAAATTCATGCGTACAAATTGATTCTTTTGTCCAAAAAATGGTTAAGAAACAGAAAAGCTACAAATTTTACTGTAAATTTAAGAAGCTGGAAACAGCACGTTTCACGTTTTTGATTGAAAAATGTCTCATCATGATAGCTGTATTATTATTCCTTTATGCCACATTAAAGAAGAATGGCAATCAGTTGACATAAGACTGACATGAGCAGAGACATAAATGGAGCAAATGCCTCCAAGCGCGAGTGGTCCCTAAACGTGAAGGCCGTTGCTCATGATTCACATCATTTTCATGGAACTTAAAAACAACTCAATGTTGCAGAGGCGTGTCAACCAGGACAGCCCTACAACATCCAGCGCTTTGAGGAGCTTGGGATGAATCTCATCTACAACCTGGGCGCTGCCGCTGCGGAGTTGTTTGACAGCCCCAGCAACCTCAACCCCAGTGATGAGAGAGCCCAGCCCAAAGTCCTCCGGCTCTGCCTCCTCCTCGGAATGCGTGTTGGTGGGATTGAGGAGATCTTCGAAGTTTTCCTTCCACCACCGAACTATAGACTCAGTTGAGGTTAGCAACTCCCCTCCCACACTGAAGACCATATGGACGGGGTTCCGCTTTCCCCTCTTGAGCCGCCGAACAGTTTGCCAGAATTTCTTCGGCGCCGACTGGAATTCTTGTTCCATGGCCTCACCAAACTCCTCCCACACCTGGGTTTTTGTGTCAGTAACCACCCGAGTCGCAGATCGCTTGGCCTGCCGGTAGCTGTCTGCTGCCTTGGGAGTCCCACAAGCCAGCCATGCCTTGTAGGTTTCCTTCTTCAGCTTGACGGCCCCTTTCACTTCTGTTGTCCACCAGCGGGTTGTGGGGTTACCACCACGACTATCACCAGCGACCTTGCTACCACAGCTTCGAGCAGCCGCCTCGACAATGGCACCGCGTAACATGGCCCACTCAGATTCCATGCTCCCCACTACCTCCGGGATGTGGTTGAAGATCTGCCGGAGGTGTGAGTTGAAGACCATTTTCACAGGGTCCTCAACCAGACGTTCCCAGCAGACCAGCACTATTTACTTGGGCCTGTCTGGTCTGTCCGGCATCCTCCCCCGCCACCTGATCCAACTCACCACCAGGTGGTGATCACTTGACAGCTCTGCTCCTCTCCTAAACCGAGTGTCCAGCACACACGGTCGCAGATCAGATGATACGATGACAGAGTCAATCATTAACTGTCGACCTAGGGTGTCCGTGTGCCAAGTGCACTTATGGACACTCTTATGGCTGATCACGGTGTTAGTTATGGACAAACTGTGGCTAGCACAGAAATCCAATAACTGAACACCACTCGGGTTCAGATCGGGCAGGCCGTTCCTCCCACTCACACCCCTCCAGGTCTCGCTGTCATTGCCCACATGAGCGTTGAGTTCTCCTAGTTGGACAACGGAGTCCCCAGGCAAGGCACTTTCCAGCACCTGTTCCAAGGACTCCAAAAAGGGTGGGTACTCCGAACTGCTATTTATAACCACAGTCAGGACCCGTTCCCCAACCCGAATGCCCAGTGAAGCAACCCCTTTGTCCAACGGGGTAAACTCCAACACATTGGCTGAGAACCATCGAGCTATTAATAAGCCCAAACCTGCTCTCCGCCTCTCCCCTAGGACAACTCGAGCATAGAGAAGAGTCCAACCCCTCTCAAGAAGACTGGTTCCAGAACCCGAACTGTGCGTTGAAGTTAGGCCGAGTATATCTAGGCGTTATCGCTCAACCTCTCGCACAAACTCAGGTTCCTTCCCCACCAGGGAGGTAAATTTCCATGTTACCGTAGCTAGCTTCAGCAACCGGGGATTGGACCGCCAAGGCCCCTGCCTTTGACTGACACCCGATCCACATAGCACCGGAACCCTGGCTCCTCCTGTGGGTGGTGGGCCCATGTAAGGACTGACCCATGTCTCCTTTGCAGAGCCTGACCGGACCCCATGGACAAAGGCCCGGCCACCAGGCACTCGCCTACGGACCCCTTCCACAGGCCTGGCTCCAGGGCGGGGTCCCGGTACCCCTCCGGGCAGTGTGCACAAGTCATTGTTAGTCACCATCATAGAAGTCTTTTGAACCATGCTTTGTTTGGCCCCTCACCTAGGACCAATTTGCCCTGGGTGACCCTACCAGGGGCAAACAGCCGCCGACAACATAGCTCCTAGGATCATAAGGGCATCCAAACCTCTCCACCACGGTAAGGTGGCGGTTTCCTGGAGGGGTAGGTCAATAGGTCAATACTTAACTTACAGAAATCAAACATTACGCCAGGAGTGGGCACTTGGCAATGTTGGTAAGGAATAATTGCTGAAACAAAATGCTATGCAGCAGATTCCAATGTTCTTGTGTTTAAAAACTTTTTTACAGTTGCTCCCACTGCTGTGCAAATCAGTGTGTTCTTTGATTCCTATCATACTCCTTGCTTAGGTGATAATACACTTCCATCCATATACAGAATGACTGTGTGTAAATGGGTGGATGTGACATCTATAAAGAGTTTGGTCCAGACCTGCTCTATATGTAAAGTGCCTTGATGTAACCGCTCCTCATACTCCACTCGTCCTCTTTCAAGTGAAATAGACTTGAAAGGTGCTATAAAAAAGCAAAGTCCATTTATCAATTAGTGGCTATCTTTAGTATAACTTTATGCTGGGACACTTTTTAATTCACTTATCTTTTCGCTCTATTGGTTACCACAGTGGCAGAAATCACACCAAATACTGTACATTTAACAAGGACACTCATGCACCCACATTGTTAGAACTTGACGGCAACACAAAGATGGATTGAGATTAAAATTTTATGCTTCTTATTATTCACTCCCAGTGTTCACTCATTGGTTGATCAGATTCATCACTCAATAAACAGTTTGACTAGTGGCAGAAATATCTGGCAATGTTAGCGAATATAACCATATTTTAGACTGAAAATTTTTACTGTGTGTTCCATGTAGAATTGATTGTCATGTAAAGGTGAAGATCAATCCATCATCTCAGATGTGCTTCTGTTGTCCCAGAATGTGCCTCCAGATCTGTCCATTTGCACCTTCGTGTTGGAACAGTCGCTGTCAGTAAGAGCCCTTCAGGAGATGCTGGCCAACACTGAGGAGAAGGCTGAGGGGGTGAGTGTGACGAGACACACATTAAATGGCACATGCATTAGGATTTCTGACTGTTCTTGTACAGTAAGTTGTTCTTAGATCAGACATTTTTCAGGTACCACTGAAGAAAAGGAGGAGGTGGTTGACATAAATGGGGATAGTGAGTCCACTTTCTGATCTGTTAACTATAACCATCTCCACTGTTCCTCATCAACATGAGCTTTGCTGGAACTCACTCAATTTAAGGGAACAAGACTGACCTGCTGATCATTTTCAGCAGAAATGGATTTCATTTCACATTTCAATTAAATATACCCATCAGTGGTTGAAACAGTGATATAACATTCAAGAAGCCAAGTTACATCATGAACGATCACACTGATGTAAGGGTCCGTATCTTTGAGGATGGTCATTTATATAATGCATTTCATAGCTCATTATGCTATTCATCATCATAAACAAATGCTAAACTTTAACAATAGCTAGACGGAGACTGCAACACATGTCAAACTTACCACTGTACTTTCACTGTTGACTTTGTATGCTGGGCAGAGGCATATAACCGCAAGGTGGTAATATTTCTAGTTCTTGTACAGTAACTTTTTAACTATTTGCTGTTCTGCTCTATGTTCTATCACAATTTAAACTAATCTGTTCAAAAGTTTATTGAGCTTTATAGAAATCACAGTGAGATATTATAATATTAAAATAATGTTTTAAAGTCGGAGCTGTTCACACAGGCAGCGTGAGCATCATGCAGTTAAAGAGAAACACACTGAGAAAACACAGAGAGCTGCAGTGCAGATGTTGGAGGGGCCAACAGAGATGTTGACTTTCAACATGAGTTGCAGATTTTTTAATGAAGTGAGGGGAGGGTCATTATTTTCTCTTTTCTCACTGTCAGCAGATATCAAGGTACAAATCTGTAAACACACACACAGAGTTTATTTTCAGACATAATGGATATTTTACATACAAAACTAGATCCAGTTTCCAGTTGACAAAGTTCAGATCAATTTGTTTTAGCCATTCTGTCATGGTTTAGGTTTTGGCTTGCTGGTTTTTTTTGCCTGTCCTGTTGCTCTCTTCTGCTCCTGCTTCCCCTGCCCCTCCTCCATTTGTTTTTTCCCAGTTTGCGTTTCTGCTCTCCTCCTCCCATGGCTGACGAGGCACACCTGCCCCTGCAATTACCCGCAATCAACCCACTAGATATACCCTCCTTGGACTTCTCTTCAGTATCCTGCCTGTTCGGTGATCTCTCGCGTTTATTCCCGCTATCTCATGACCGTTTTTGATTGTGTCTTTTCTCTGTTTTCATTCAGGTTATGAGGTGTGCCTCAGTCAGCCTCGCCCTTGGTTCTTCTTGTGATTTTTGATTCAGGGTTGTTTGTTCTGCCTGGCTTTCTCTTCTCTCCTTCTGTTGTTACTTTGTTGGGTTTTTTTTTTTTTAGAATGTCGAGCTCAGTCTCCGTTTCCTCTTTTGGTTGTACTTTGCGAATTGTTACTGGTATCTTCACGGACTATTTCTGTTGGACTTTGTTTACTGTAAATAAAGACTTTATTTAACCTGACCTGTTTCTGCATTGGGGTCCCATTTTTGTGACTCTTGACAGAATACTCTGGCCACATGGACCCTGCAGAATCAGGGAAGTTTCGTCGGGCACTCTCATGGCGGAGCAGGAACGAACGCTGCACAACGTTTTCGGATGTCTCGGTGACCTCAGAAGCAGTGTGGTCCAGCTGGGTAACTGCATGGACAAACTATCAGCCCAGCTCTCCAGCCTCAAGTTGACCGATGCCAGCTGCTCTTCAGCTGCCCCTGCTCCAGCTCCGCATGCCGCGTCTGCCAGCCCTCACCACCTGCCACGGGAGCCCCTCATCCCCACCCCCACCCCCGCTAGGTATTCAGGTGATGTAGGGACCTGCCGACAATTCTTACACCAATGTGTTCTAGTTTTTGACCAGCAACCCCTCACATACTCCTCCGACAGCTCCAAGATAGCTTTTATTTTGAGTCTACTGGAAGGAAAAGCTTCAGCCTTGGCAGTGGCGTTGCATTCTTCCAGCTCTCCGGTTAGTCGCTCTTTTCCCCTGTTCATTTCCGAGATGAAAAATGTTTTTCACCACCTGCTACGCAATAAGTAAGCCGCTAAGCGTCTCCTTTCCCTTTGGCAGGGGTCGGCTAGTGTAGCGGATTTTGCTATAGACTTTCGGATTTTGGCTGTAGAGAGCAGGTGGGAGAGTTGTGCCCTACAGGATATCTTTTTACAAGCCCTTAGTGAGGAAAGACGAGCTAGCTGCTCGCGATGAGACCTCTTCCCTGGAGGTGTTAATTTCCCTAGCCATCCGCCTAGACAACAGATTACGTGAGAGACGTAGGGAGAGGCTAGGTAGGAGAGGTCCCCTCCTGCAGGCTTCCCATCACTCCATCCACCACCCTCCTTTGGGTTCTGTCCCCAGCTTCAGCCCCCGACGAACCTATGCAACTGGGCAGGATGATGCTTACGCCAGCCGAGCGTCGGCGTCGAGTGGACCTGTGCCTCTGTATCTATTGTGGCCTTGCTGGCCATTTCCTCGCTGCCTGCCCGGTAAGAGCCGAAAGGGGAGGCTCACCAGGTCATGGGGGGCACTGGTGAGCCATTCCACTGTCCCGCAGACCCCCATCAACCGCCTCAAACTGAAAGGTACTGTCTCTCATGAACAAACATCTCATTCACTCCAAGTCCTGATCTACTCCGGAGCTATCGACAAATTCATCGACTCTGTGTTTGTTGCGCAAGCTGAGATCCCACTGTGAGACTGGATGAGCCCAAAGATGTACTCGCTCTTGATGGCAGAGTCCTCTCTCGTATCACCCATCGCACCGTCCCCCTTTCGCTCAAGCTCTCCGGCAACTACCACGAGTCACTCACCCTTCTCGTCATTCCCGCTCCTCATACCCCACTGGTCCTTGGTATACCCTGGCTCACCACTCACAACCCACACATAGACTGGTCCACACCTTTTATAATCAATTGGAGTTTGTTTTTCCATTCTCACTGCCTTCGCTCCACCGCACTTTTATCTCCACTCACTCCTTCCGTCTCCCCCGAGCCCTTATACCGATCGTCTGTGCCCTCTGAGTATCATCACCTTTGTGATGTTTTTAGCAAAGACCGTGCCCTTTCCCTTCCGCCTCACCGTCCTTATGACTGCGCTGTTGATCTCGTCCCCGGGTCGACTCTGCCATCCAGCAAGCTATACACCATCACCTACCGGCCCGAGTCCCGTAATGTTAAACATGACGCCCTCTCTCGTCAGTTTGCGCCGGCCTCAGATGACTCCACCCTGGAGACAATCCTAACAGCATCCTGTGTGGTGGGGGCAGCCAAGTGGGACGTGGAAAGGGTGGTTCAGGAGGCGGCAGGGGATCACCCTGCCCCAGCAGACTGTCCCGAGGGCCGCAGGGTCGCCCCCCCACCTTGGCTAGACCAGCCGTCCTCCAGTGGGGGCACGACTCCAAGATTGCCTGCCATCCAGGAATCCACAGGACACTGGCTCTTACGTCAATGTTTCTGGTGGCGGCGGACACCAAGGAGTATGTGTCGGCCTACTCTGTCTGTGCCCGTGGTAAATCCTCTATTCGAGCTCCTGCCAGCCTGCTTCGACCTCTCGCAGTCCTGCAGCGTCCTTGGTCACACATCGCCCTTGATTTCGTCACTGGCCTGCCCCCTCCAAAGGTAATAGTAATTCTCACCATCGTTGATCGGTTCTCCAAATCTGTCCACTTCGTCCCTCTCCCCAAGTTACCCTCCGCCATGGAAACGGCCTCCCTGCTCATCCAACACGTGTTCCGTCTCCATGGCATCCTGGAAGACATCGTCTCTGACAGAGGTCCCCAGTTCTCCCAAGTATGGAAGGCCTTCTGCGAGTCCATCGGCACTTAGGTCAGCCTTTCATCCGGCTACCATCCCCAGAGCAACGGCCAGACAGAGCGGGTCAATCAAGACCTGGAATCCGTCCTCCGCTGTGTTGCCGCCCAATGCCCCGTCTCCTGGGCCACCCACCTTCCGTGGATGGAATATGCCCACAACTCCCTGGTCTGCTCCGCCAGGTATGTCTCCGTTCATGGCGTCTATAGGACTTCAACCACCCCTGTTTCCTGAGCAGGAGTCGGATGTAGCCGTCCAAGACCACCTCCAGCGAGCCCGCCGGGTCTGGCGTGAGGCCAGAGCTGCCCTCCTTCACACAGCCGCCCGCAGTCAGAGACTAGCGGATATTCACCGGACCCCTGCCCCAGCCTACAGCCCAGGTCAAAAGGTCTGGATCTCCACCCGAGACCTCCCCCTCCAGGTTGAGTCCTGCAAGTTGGCCCTTATACCATTGACCGTATTATCAACCCCTGTGCTGTCAAACTCTCCCTCCCTCCTTCAACCCAGTGTTCCACGTCTCCCTCCTCAAGCAACTTGCCTCTAGCCCTCTTAACCCTCCGGCCGAACCCCCTCCTCCCCCCCGGATCATCGAGGACTTCACGGTCCGACGTCTCCTGGATGTGAGACATTGAGGCTGAGGCTTCCAGTTTCTTGTGGACTGGGAGGGGTACGGTCTGGAGGACCTCTCTTGGGTTTCCTGCTCTCATCGATGACCCTTACCTCATCAAGGACTTTTACCATAGACATCCCGATAAGCCTGGTAGGACGCCAGGTGGTGTTCCTTGAGGGGGGGTATTGTTATGGTTTAGGTTTTTTGCTTGCAGTTTTGTTTTGCATGTCCTGTTGCTCTCTGTGGTCCTGCTTCCCCTGCCCTTCCCCCCTGTGTTTTTTTCCCAGTGGGTGTTTCCGCTCTCCTCCTCCCACGACTGACGAGGCACACCTGCCCTGCAATTACCGGCAATCAACCCACTAGATATACCCTCCTTGGACTTCTCTTCAGTGCCAGAGTATCCTGCCTGTTCGGTGTTCTCGCGATTATTCCCGCTATCTTGTGACCGTTTTTGTTTGGTTTTTTTTTTGATTGTGTCTTTTCTCTGTTTTCGTTCAGGTTACGCGGTGTGCCTCAGTCAGCCTCGCCTCTGCCTCGTCTTGTGATTTTTGATTCAGGCTTGTTTGTTCTGCCTCGCTTTCTCTTCTCACCCTCTGTTGTTACTTTTGTTGGTTTTTTTTTTTTTTTAGAATGTCGAGCTCAGTCTCCGTTTCCTTTCTTGGTTGTACTTTGCGTATTGTTACCGGTATCTTCATGGACTATTTCTGTTGGACTTCGTTTTCTGTAAATAAAGACTTTGTTTAACCTGACCTGTTTCTGCATTGGGGTCCCATTTTTTGTGACTTGTGACACATGTAACTCCTACTTTATCATGTAAACTTTGGAGTGAACCAGGTTCTTCCTAAATGGAGTGTACATAAAAATCTGACAGACAAACTTCATCTGTTTCCATTAATGCAAATGCTTATACTTCACAAACCTTGACAGAACAAACCAAACAAAGCTAGTCTCTCTCTTGGATGTGATAATGTTCTTGTCCACCATTTTTGGGAAGTATTATGTTTAAAAGTAATTTACTGCATTACATAGAGGAATTAAAAAGTGAGTTGCTAAGTTAGAGCACATTTAGAAAAGGAACACATTAGGGTACTCCATTTAGTAGGTTCAGCTAGGGGGGTGTTTTTAGTGGTGATCACCTTCATACATCAACTAACAAAATAAACTTAAGAACAGAAAACAAAATTATATTTGGTGCCCTAATTTTCTGAAAATGAAGCCTATATCTCTACAACCTGTGAATTAGCTGATCATTAAACACACTTCAAATGAGACATCCATCCATTACCTATCATGTTATCTTATATGGCGGACTGGAGCTTATCCCAGCATAGAGGCAAACAACCATGCACACTCACAATAATACCAAAGGGCATTTTTAAAATTCCATTTAACCATTTAACTTAAAATACCCTTACCTGGCCGAACTGAACCTAGGACTTTCTTGCTCTAAGGCAACAGCTGCACTCACATGCGGTCGAAAACCGTCTCTTTTAACATTCATCCACTGAGAAACTTGGTGAAAGTATATGCTGTTTGATTGTCTGCTGCTGAATGTCTGAAAGGCACCAGCTTCCATGAAAACAATTTAGACAGAGATAGAGATAGAGATGACTTTATTAATCCCCGTAGGGAAATTAATTTGTCACAGCACGTAAATAATAATTAGCGTGTTACATTACTTACTACAAAAAAATTGATCCAAGTACTCAAATGTGCAAAGTAACTCGTTGCAACACAGCACTGTTGTCTATCTATAGATTTTTATCCTGGCACTGAACACTAGGGTGTGTGCACTGTACATTGTAAAGAGTCCTAGACATCAATGCCAGTGGAGGTATGAGGTTACGCTGCGTCAGAATTGTCATCCTGTTTGTATCACACAATGAGACAGTACAACAGGCTGCGTTTCAAGACCTCTGTGTTCAAGAGCATGTATTTCAGTTTGAGCATGATTCATTGATTTCATGCTGAGATTTTGAAAGCTTTCGCTCAAAATGCTTAGCATACACTCTGATAGCTCCTGTCTGCTTGTGGCTTCAAGGAGCTGTTTCCAACTGGACAAAATATACAGTGAAAAACAATACCTCAGGAGTTAATATTGTATATTGCTTTAGTGAACAATACAAAACTTTTACATCAATAAGGAGTTGCTGGAAAGTTATTTATTTCTAAAAGAGTTAACACCATCGCACTGTTCAGAAATTTAATGCTCACTGCATAAGTGCAACTAATGAATGCAACTTCATTACTTAGCTACTCTGAAACAGACACTGGAGATGCTAGTTGGAATATGACCATCACTGTAATAATCAACAAATAAGGAAGAAAAACTAGAGGGAGCACAGAAATACTAACCCATTATAACAAACCATAGATGTTATGTTTTGGATTATTTTGACAGGGGGGAGTTTGATAGATTAGAAGGGATGTTGCTATATGTCTTGTTCTTTATTATACACATCAGTGTTAAAACACAAGCTGTGCTCAGTGAGACAGCCATAGGGCTGCTAATATTAGGTAAACAGGCTATATGTGATGTTGAATATTGCAATGCCGACGTGACTTGAGATAAACAAATATTGAAGTATACAGTTTTTATGTCTTTCTGCTTTAACTTCGCACTGTTAACATGAACCCAATCATGTCAAAGAATGATTTGGAATTATCAAGCTACAAACAATGAGATTTAAGTACAGACTAACATTACAGCTACAAGCAGATATATTAATTTTAACACAGACACACAGATATCAATATGAAGCCTGTGGCCAAAACATGGTGATCTGACCCAGTTGTTGAGTTCAGTGGCTGCCGTTATCCGTGGTAATACACGCATGCTACTCTCAATTAAATTCCCAGTTGGCCAACACTTCATGCAGTCCAATAGCACTGAAAAAAAATTGCACTGTGAGGCTCAAATATGGCTCTGTTGTTTGACTAGATTTCAGATCTGTAGTACTTACATAGTTCTCAACTTGACTCGTTTCTGCTTTCACTATTTTCTGGCTTGCGTCATACATTTTTACAATGATGACTTGTAAAAAGTAATTCCGTGATGGAATGTGGAATCAATTGTCTGACTTGTTTATCAAACTCACGAAGTCCTCTGTGCTCACTGTGTTCATGGGCATCATGTCCATTGCCAAATAACATGCAATAGCTTCATTATTTATTCGTGGCGCTTGCTGTGGTGGATGTTTTCTCTTAACGGGCAAAACTTGCAAGACTCCGGTGAATGACTGTGTGTTGGATTCTTTTCCTGCTAACATTGGTGACTTGATTTTAAATTTTACTGGTATTGCTAACACTAGCTCCTCTGATCTCCTAGTCTAATGATTATGTTGTAGGTGTTTACGATGATTAGTTATGTTTCCTCTGGTAGTTTCCGCTAGTGTTCGGCATGACATGGACAATACCTGAGTTTGTAACACGTCTTTTTTCCTGTATCCAAAGTATTTCCAAACAGACATAATGTTCTTTTTAGCCATGAGCACTTCTTCATCATCCAGGTTATCCTCAGTGTTTTTCTCTATCCCATCTGACATCATAGTGCTCTTATGGTAATACAATTCCACGCGGCTGACCTTAGTCATACCCTTGCATCTACATCAAGACAGCTAGGACAGTAGGGTTCCATCCGATTAGCCAAATATATTGACTTGCAGCATGTGAATGAATGATACATGTAACATTATATATACTATTTATTGCAGCTTTTTACCAGCCAGCAGTTTTACCAGAGATACTAAATCTTGTTTACACTTTGCAATTTTACATTTTGAGATAACCTGTTGAAATGGTGTCCAGTACTGGGAGTTTGTTGTTCATTGGGTTAAAGCAAAAAATACTCCTAAGGAAGTTTTTATGTGCGCATGAACTGTCAGTGACATGTGAGATACAGAGTGTCCACTTTTAGAGATGGATGAGGACTGATTGCTTAGTGAAGAACTGTACAAAGGAGGTCCCCACAATCAAAATAGAAAAACACGACCCAGTAGTGGATTTTCATTTTTTAGCATAGTTAAACTAATAGTGGTCCTTGTATAATAACAGTATGAGCTGTTTTGAAAATGAATTAAACCAATGAAAATATGTTAACACTTGAGTAGACTTCTGTCCTAAGAAGATGGAACAAAGTTTCATTAAGTCTGACATAGTGATAGAGAAAAACTGTAATTCATCTGAAGCTGTTTTACAACTAGTTAAAAAACAGCTAGTTCACTAACCATCAATAAAACAAAGACAAAGACAAAAACAAAGTCATCGTATGATGGAATACAAAGAAAATAGAGCTTATCATTCCTTTATGTTACCCCCTCAATGATACAGATTTATGCTTTCTCACCCACATGTACGTTGTATTGATCTCTGGAACACATACTGGTCTTATCCGGGTCTGGATCTAGGGGGCAACGGTCTAGGCAGGAAAGCCCAGACACTCCTATACCCGGCCACTACCAAAAATTACTCTGGGAAAATACAAGGTGTGTACAAGCCAGGCAAGAGATGTAATCTCTCCTGTGTGTCCTGGGTCTGCCTTTGGGGGTCCTCTTGACGGGCATTCCTAAAACACCTCCCCAGGCATCTGGGCGGCATTCTAAGAGCAATGGCTTTACTCCAAGCTCCTACCCAGAGCCTGTTATCCATAAATGATCATTCGAATCTACATAAGCCAGTAAATTGAGCAAATGCCTCCATTTTTATCTTTTTGGTGAACAAGACCCTGAGACACTTCAACTCCACTTGGGGCGGCAACTCTTCTCTCACCCAGTGTGGGCAATCACCCCTTTTCTGGTTAAGAACCATGGCCTCAGGCTTAGAGTAGAAGTACTGTTCCTCACCCCCTTGTGCCTAACACTCAGCTGCAAACTGTTCCAATGCCAAAAAGGCTCACCAAGCTCTAGCCTTCATAAGACAGAGACTGAATGGCCACATGTCCTCAGCTTTTCACTCATCATAAGGGATCTTCTTGAACAATACTTTGGCTGGCCCCTCACCGATAGCCAATTTGCCTTGGAAGACCCTGCCATGGGTAACATCTCCCCAACAACATAGCTTATATGGTCAGTAGAGCACACAGACCCCTCCACCATGATAAGGTGGAAGCTCATGGAAGGTAACTGTTTTTATTCGAAGTTACAGGCTTCTGAAAATTCCTCAAATGCTGACTAACTGCAGCGCAGAGTGCCATGCACAGTACACATGGTCAAGCAAAAGCAGCAACAAAAAATGATGTTGTTGCTGGAATTGTTGGAGGAATTGTGAAAAAGAAGGCTTGCTGTGTTCTTTACTTTCTATTTTTAGGTTCAACCTGTCAGCCAGTTCCGCAATCAACAAGAAAAGAGTACAGTTAATCATAAACAAAATTCATAAACCTATTTTGATGATTAAAAATATTGTGTAGTTTAAATTGACAATAAACAAAAAAAAACAGCATCAGGAAGATAATTAAGTGAAGGTGGGATTCGATGTATAACACTGACACTGTTTGAATTGAAGTGGACATAGAAACAGACAGACAAACAGAGAGACTTGTTTAATTGTTTCGTTATATTTTCTGCCGCTTATCCGGGTCGCGGGGGCAACAGTTTGAGAAGGGAGCAGGGGCTCTACTCTAGAGGCCCTTCCGGTTGTCCGATCTCCTCACCCTATCTCTGAGGCTGAGCCCAGTCGCCCTGCGAAAGAAACTCATTTCAACCGCTTGTATTCACAATCTCATTCTTTCGGTCACTACCCAGAGCTCATGACCATAGGTGAGAGTTGGGACGTAGATTGACTGGTATATTGAAAGCTTTGCCTTCTGGCTCAGCTTTCTCTTCAACACAACAGACCGCTTCTGCGTCCGCATCACTGCCGACACTGCCCCAATCCCTCTGTCAATCTCCTGCCCCATTTTCGCCTCACTCGTGAACAAGAACTTGAGATATTTGAACTCCTCCACTTGGGGAAGTGACTCTCCCCCTACTCTGAGCAGGCAATTCCACCCTTTTCCGGCTGAGAACCATGGCCTCAGATTTAGAGCTGCTGATCCTCATCCCCGCTGCTTCACACTCGGCTGCAAACCATTCTAGTGAGAGCTGGAGGTCACTGTTCAATGAGACCAACAGGACCACGTCACCTGCAAATAGCAGAGACGGAATCCGGAGGCCAACGAACTTGACTCCCTCCGCCGCTTGGCTGCGCCTAGAAATTCTGTCCATAAAAATTATTAACAGAAACAGTGACAAAGGTCAGGGACCAACCCTGACTGGGAACGGGTCTGACTTACTGCCGGCAATGCGAACCAAGCTCTGGCTCTGACAATACAGAGATTGAATGGACCGTAACAAAAGGCCATCTACCCCATACTCCCGGAGCACTCCCCTACCGGACACCTTGAGGGACATGGTCATAAACCTTCTCCAGATCAAAACACATGTAGACTGGCTCCCTTGCCCCCCTTTAGTACTCTCGCGAGGGTATAGAACTGGTCTAGTGTTCCAGGGCCAGGAAGAAAACATCATTGCTCCTCTTGAATCTGAGGTTCAACTAACAGCTGGACTCCCAGTAGACCTTCCCAGGGAGGCTTAGGACTGTGATCCCCTGGTAGTTGGAACACACCCTCTGGTCCCCTTTCTTGGAAAGAGGAACCACCACCCCTGTCTGCCAGTCCAAAGGCAAGGTCTCCGATGTGCATGCAATGTTGCAGAGGCGAATCAACCAACCCCCTGGGCGCTGCAGCTGCGGAGTTGTTTGCCAACCTCAGCGACCTCGACCCCAGTGATGAGAGAGTCCACCCCAGAGTGCTCCAGATCTGCCTTCTCCTCGGAATGCGTGATGGTGGCATTGAGGAAATCAACAAAGTATTCCTTCCACTGCCGAACTATAGACTCAGTTGAGGTCAACAACTCCCCTCCCACACTGAAGACCGTGTTGATGGGGTTTCGCTTTCCCCTCCTGAGCCACCGGACAGTTTGCCAAAATTACTTCGGCGCCGACTGGAAGTCTTGTTCCATGGCCTCACCAAACGCATCCCACACCCGGGTTTCTGCCTCCGTGACCACCTGAGGCGGCAGCTGTCTGCTGCCTCGGGAGTTCCACAATCCAGCCATGCCTTGTAAGTCTCCTTCTTCAGCTCGACGGCCCCTTTCACCTCTGGTTTCCACCAGCGGGTTGAGGGGTTACCGCCACGACTAGAACCAGCAACCTTGCTACCACAGCTTCAAGCAGCCGCCTTGACATTGTCAGCACAGAACATGGCTCACTCAGATTCCATGCTCCCCACTACCTCCGGGATGTGGTTGAGGCTCTGCTGGAGGTGAGAGTTGAAGTCCATTTTCACAGGGTCCTCAGCCAGACGTTCCCAGCAGACCCTAACTACGTGCTTGGGCCTGCCTGGTCTGTCCGGCAACCTCCCCCGCCACCTGATCCAACTCACCACCAGGTGGTGATCAGTTGACAGCTCTTCTCCTCTCTTTACCCGAGTGTCCAGCACATACTGTCGCAGATCAGATGATACGACTACAAAGTCAATCATTGACTGTCGACTTAGGGTGTCCTGGTGCCAAGTGCTCTTATGGACACTCTTATGGCTGAACATGGTGTTAGTTATGGACAAACTGTGACTAGCACAGAAATCCAATAATTGAACACCACTCGGGTTCAGATCTGGCAGGCCGTTCCTCCCAATCACACCCCTCCAGGTCTCGCTGTCATTGCCCACATAAGCGTTGAAGTCTCCTAGTAGGACGATGGTGTCCCCAGTAGGGGTGATTTCCAGCACCTGTTCCAAGGACTCCAAAAAGGGTGGTTACTCTGAAGTACTATTTGGCGCATAGGCGCAAACCACAGTCAGGACCCGTTCCCCAACCCGAAGGCGCAGGGAAGCAACCCTTTCGTCCACCGGGGTAAATTCCAACACATTGGCTGAGAACTGGGGAGGTATGAATAAGCCCACACCTGCTCTCCGCCTCTACCTGGGACAACTCCAGCATAGTGAAGAGTCCAACCCCGCTCAAGAAGGCTGGTTCCAGAACCCAAACTGTGCGTTGAAGTTAGGCCGACTATATCTAGCCGGTATCTCCCAACCTCTCGCACAAGCTCAGGTTCCTTCCTCACCAGAGAGGTAACATTCCATGTTCCAATAGCCAGCTTCATCAACTGGGGATCGGACCGCCAAGGCCCCTGCCTTTGACTGCCACCCGATCCACATAGCACCGGACCCCAACGGCTTCTCCCGTGGGTGGTAGGCCAACGTGAGCACGGACCCATGTCTCCTTCGCCCAACCGGACCCCGTGGAGAAAGGCCTACAGACCCTTTTCCTAGGCCTGGCTCCCGGGCGGGGTCCCGGTACCCCTCCAGACAGGGAGCACAAGTCTTTGTTAGTCACCATCATAGAAGTCTTTTTGAACGGCACTTTGTCTGGCCCATCACCTAGGACCAATTTGCCTTGGGTGACCCTACCAGGGGCAAACAACCCCCGACGACATAGCTCCTAGGATCATTAGGGCATCCAAAACCCCTCCACCACTGTAAGGTGGTGGTTCCTGGAGGGGGATAAATGGTGAGGGCTGCGCCAGGAAGGGCATCCAGAGTAAAACCTGAGCCAACTCAAACATGCGAATCATGAAAAGACAAAGTAAGATAGGCCAGATTGATATGGTTTGGACATGTGTAGAGGAGGGACAGCCAATACATTGGTAGAAGGATACTCAAGATGGAGTTACCAGGCAGGAGGAAAAGAGAAAGACTAAAGAGGAGATGGATGGATGTCGTGAGACAGGACATGCGGGTAGTTGGTGTGAGAGAAGAAAATGCAGAGGACAGGGATAGATGGAGAAGGATGATTTGCCATGGCAACTCCAAGAGAAACCTACGTTAAGCTAAAGGAGGAACAAAAAGTTGTATGAGTCGTTAAGAAAAGAGTTGTATTGTTAGATAGCCCATCAAACAAAGTTTATTATTTTGGTGTGTTGGCATTTTAGTAAACACTCTTAATTGTCTTGACTGAGACTTAGATGAGGATGATGTATTTGTTCACTCTGGAGGTGGTTTGTCTCATAAATTAAAAAACAATTGCCAGGAAAAACATCTAAAATCATTTATGTTTGGTTAGACTATATATTAAGTATTTATATCAGACTAACCAGGTCTAGGACCAAACCAAATTCCAAAAAATCAAACTGTCACATGAAACGAAAGTTCAAGACTTTGAATATCAATCAGTCGTGATAATCTCCTCATTCAACAACCTCCACAGCTATGAGACATGAAACCACTGACAGCTGGAGAATGAAACTGATCATCTCCTGACTGCCATGTTCTGTTTGGAAACCTTGATCCTGGCATTTACTACTGACACAGATTCTCTCCACTACGTTGGCACTTTGGCCATGTGGTGGATGCCAACGTAACATGCACATGGCATGACTCCAGGGTGGACTGTAGCCGGGTCTGTCATGGTCGGTTTTTTAATGTTTTGGCTGATCTCTATGTGTTGGATAGATGTGTCTTTCTATGTGTCATCTGAAAAAAATGTCAACTTACTTTCTCTTCCTCTCTCTCATTTCCACACAGCATGTAGATGTGGAAATATGGGTAGGTGTCCCTCCACTTAGTGTCTATGGTTGTGTTATTTTCCTTATGTCTGTTATTTCAGTCATTGTCACAAGGATCAACAGTAAGGACACCGAGCAGAGTATCATATATACTGTACGTAGCAGAAGCAATAAACAGGTTCCCCTTGCCTCAATTTTCACACTTCACGTAAATATAAAATCCAGGGCCTCTGTATCTCTACCTCGACCTCTAATCCTCTGCATCTATGACAATGGCAAGTCAGCCTGGATCCTGATAGTGTTTCAGCGTTCTCTTTACAACCAATGTTGAAGACTGCTTTTGAAACATTTTAAAAAACAAAAGTCTGAAATTTAATATGAAAATTTAATGTTTAGTGGACTATAATCCTCCACCCAGCTTCCCATCAGAATGGGGCTGTGTAGATAGTGTATCAATTTTCTATTATGGGTGAACTATTCCTTCATTCGGGACTTACAACGTATACCGACTTACTACTGGAGTAACTCTTGCTGAGGGAGCAGCTGTTTTGTGTCTTAGATATTTGTGAACAGTAATAACCAGTTTTTTTCTGTGAGCCATGGAGAGAAGATAGACTGGGTTCTGGGTTCATGGATCCTGAATCATGACATGATTGTTTGATTGAAGACAATATTGCAGCTTCAGGATCAAAGCCTGATAAATATCTGATGCCAATACTTGTTATTTAATTGGTTGATGCTCTTTGGTGTTTTAGATTTTTTTTTTTTTTTTTAGCACAAACTTAATTTTCTCAGTGGTCTGTCGAATTATAGAAAATGGCATGTGTTAAGGCTACAAGAATAAACAAAGATATTAGATCATGTTCAATTATAAAGTCCTAATTCAGACTCAAGAGTAAAGAAAACATCATACTGATGATTCAGGTTATGTTCCAAGGCTGGAACCAAACCTGTATTGTACTTGTTCACAGTGTAAAATACTCAATATCAGCACACAAACCCAGCACAGTTCTGTATGTGACACCCGTCATCACATCCTGTTGCCTGTGTCAAGGTTATCAGCAGGTTGCAGGAATCGCTCTGCTGGCACAGAAATCATTGATGTTTTTTGCCATGTATGAACTCCAGAAACTGCAGGTGGAATTCTCTTGTTGACACAAACATGTGAAATTGAGACTGCTTATTTTTGGATTTATGCTGCAGTTAATTACATGACATGTCCTTTCTTTTTTCTGTCTTTATATCTTCGTCGATGAGTTGTGATAAAGAATCGCTGTGTTTGAATAGATCTTGATAACCTTTGATACCAGCAGATATTCTCACAATTAATAGAAATCATAATAATGGTGATTCACTAACAAACGTGCTGCTTCATCTGTTGTCACTCGACACATCTAAGGCAATGATAGTACAAATAGACAACTACAAAAGATTTTGGAGCAAGTGTATTTTTGCACTTGTTTTAGTCTAAATGAGGACAGACAGAGACATTGTATGACAGAGGATTGTATGACTTAATTACAGGAAATTTACAGTATGTTTCTTTGTTTAATATATATTGTTGATGAGTTGAAGGCTGTTGACACAATATATTGTAACACATTAAGTAATTATGTTTTGTTCCATTATAACATTACTTAAATAACAATTAGGAGAAGACTAAAAAGTAGCCATTGTGCTTCATGTCTATGCTGTTGACCCCACAGTAACTAATGTGTTTTTTGTAAAGTGTAGCAGCCTCTGTCCATGAGCAGGACAGAAAGAATGCAGTGCAGAAGGAGAAGTTACAAAACAATCAATCATGCTGTAGGTGCCCAGTAAAGTCAGTCAGACACCAGGACTCCAGCTGAGTTGCTGCAGTATCTGCAACCTAAAAGATTCTGGTGTCATGTGTACGATGTAAATGATCAAGATGCAGGGTCCTGAGAATTGAGAGAGGATTTAACTCTAGCTCTTTAGTTTGTGACAAAAATATGAACCATTATTATGGTGCGAATTATTGAGATTAATATTTATCACTAAATCCATTCAGTGAGGGGGGAGCTTTTGATTTTATGCAGTACAGCAGCCGCTTTAAACAGCTGATCAGGTTTAATTAAATGTGCAAATCATCCTCATGATTATTATATTAATTAAACAGCCCTGGCTCATCTGAGTTGGATGTTAATCTAACACTGATACTGTATACATACTGAAATTCCATGAAGAATTTCTTTAAAAAACTGTTCTGACGAAGAAGTGACAGAGTATGGTGTCACATTTTAGCTTGTTTACTTTTGTCAGGTTTTTGTAGACTCTCAGCTAACATGTTTTCCCATGAAGCATTCGTGTGCAGTTCTTCCAGTCTGCATCTCTGTTGTGGATCTTACTGTGTGTACTGTTTGATATCTGTGTTGGCTGTCTGGGTCTCTCAGTTACTTCCTTTCTTCTAACTCCTCTCCCTCTTTCTCATCGTTAATGTCTCTGCCAGACGGCCCAGGGCGGTGGCCATCGCACTTTATTGTATGGACACGCTGTCCTGCTACGACACTCCTACAGTGGGATGGTCAGTGAACACACACACACACACACACACACACACACACAACGTTGCCCATAGCCAGACTCCCAACTCATGGACTGAAAAATAACATGTATGAAATTCAAACAAAAATGTCCTTTTATCGTTTTTTTTTTTTTAAACACCTCTGCACTGTCTCTCTGACAGCTAACATAAAACTAAGAGATATGTGAGTATCGGAATATCGTGATAATGTCGCCTGCAATGCATGCTTTGATATAATTTGTTATGTGACATGACCTGTAATAAATAGGTTTTATAATAAGTACTACAATGTTATGGAGGTTCTAATATTTGATTTTATTCTAGTTTATATACATATATAGTTAAGCCCAAAATTATTCATACCCTTGCCACATCTTGAGTTAAAGTGAATTTTTATTTGTGAATAGGTATCTTCTGGCTGGAAAAGATATAAGAAAGTGGCAAAAGACTGAAAGACATTATGTAAGAAATATTTATGAATAGTATTAAATATTTTCACTTTTCTTTACATTTTGACAATATTTTCCACATCTTCTTATTGCACAATTTTGAGTAACAATGCAATCTTCTGCACCATTCTAAATGATCCTGGTAATTTCTAGCATATTCTAGAGCATTCTAATCAACTATAAGCACCATCCCCACAGTCAAGCATTGTGGTGGGAATAATAAGCTTTGGGGCTGTTTTTCAGCCAATGGGCCAGGCAACCTTGTAAAAGTAAAAGGCATCATGAAAAAAGAGGACTACATTAAGATTCTGGAGCAAAACATCAGACAGTCTGGGGACGCAGTGGACATTTCAATAAGACAACAACCGGAAATACACAGCCAAAGTGGTCAAGATATGGGTGGCAAAGAACATTATCAGTGTGTAGCGCCCCCATGCCGTGGCTATGGGCATGACAATGTAATTAACTAAACTGTTAACTGGGACGCTCCCTAAGTTCATTTAACTGACCACACAATATATGGTATGGTGGTAATCTATATGATTTTATCTTAAGTTTTGTAATATAGTGGTTTAGTCCTTACTTTAAGCTAATTTAAGTAATCCTCGAAGAACATTAATTACTCTTATAGTAACTGCAATGAAATCACAAATATTCATTTTTTTATAAAAAGTAGAAAATGTTTACTGTGTAAAGTATGAAATTATATTACAATCAAACAAAATATTTATGTAGCGCCCCTTTGCTGTCCAGGCAATTAATAGGGGTAGCTAACCTGAGTTCTTTAAATAAAGTGTTATCTCTAACTCTTAGTGTGTGTTTACATTGCCTTTTAACTGTATGTAATAATTCCTATGTAGCAAGGCTGTTATGACTAATATGCAAGTACTCACTTTTGAAGGATTAGCTTTGAACCTAACTTTAATTATTTTAACTTATAGACTAGGCGACTGCAAGGCTTACTCTTTAAGGAAAAACTATAGCTCTATGTTCTCAAGCTAAATGCAAATAACCATTCACAGGCAATGAAATCTTTGTAAATTAAATGAACTATTTACTTATGTACAAAATCAGAAAATTCCTTTTGTAAATTATAAGTGCAATTCAGTTTTCTTTCCATCTTAACATAGCTTGCAAGTACACATTCACGTATCACCTATCAAAAAATACAAACACAGGGCACTAAGCCTCAATGAAATGAAATACCCTATAGCCGACAGTATAACTAAAAATAATACCCCAAGTCAAGTGGTTGTTGCAGGCCTGGGGTGTAGCTTGTGTGCAGTGTAGCACACCAAAATGGCGGCTCCTTCACTCTAAATGAGCTAGAATACAAAAAACAACTCACAGTTCCTGGAACAGGCAGCGCCCTCTATCTCTTCGCTTTCACTGACCTTCAATTCACTTTTCATTGGCTCAAACAACAAAATGCAACACTTTACATTTGGATTTCTTCTCACAGTATTCAAAATAAAACATCTTTCCAATATTTCCAGCATAATGAACATAGTATTTTTGGAAAACAAGATACATATTTATATCATGTAAATATTTCAATACATGACCATGAAATCCAATGGCTATTGCACAATATGCAACATCAAACCTCTGCATAGTTTTAACCTTTTCAATCCTATTTATTCTATTTATACTATTTATTAATTCCAATTTATGAATCAATTAACTTCTAGTTCCAATTTATGACTCAAGGAACTTTTAATATCTAGGCCTAATTTTCCACAGAGCTACATTTAAAATAAAATGTTTCTTGGTATTACCCTTTAAAGATAAATTAATTCCTTGTGTCACTCAATACCAGTGAAATCTAATGAAATCAAGTACCTAATGCATAAATCACTTAGCACATTCATGCAGTTCGGAACACAAATAACCATTGAATATGCACTCAATTCAAACACTTCAGATATCAAAATGCAATGTACAGTAAATGTCCTATGCCGGCATTAAACTCAATTACCCCCACGTTGCAGGCCTGTTTTGGTGCTTGGGTTGGTTTAGACCATAAACTGAACGGCCGCTTCACTCGCGTGAGCAAAGAAAAAATGGCAAACCTTTTACCTTGTGGAAGAGAGAGTTCTGTGTGTGTGTAGAAGCGAGCGGGAAGACGCGGTCCTCGTGTCGACAGGTTCGCACTGGCGTCGACCTTTTCAGTGCATCCGCCTTGTCCAGACGAATGGCAAGATCCTCATCTTTCTCCGCACTTCAGTCCGCAAAGTCCGTGTGCACCAAGGATGGTCAACTAACTTGCACGAGAAACTATGAGCTAAGATGGCGCAGGCGAAAAGTCTTCACATGGCAAGCCACTCACGTAGTGGAAAACTTGACAAAAAAATCTAAATACACGATCACTGATGTCACAGTTATCTATCCGACAACTTAAACAGTGTAACTCTAGTCCTATAGCCTAGACATTGAGAATTAACGTGCACAGCGAGCTCGGACTAGCCGTCCACACCTCTATTCTTCTATCCTCTTCTGACGCTAACTTCCCAGCTTCCGTTACCCACCGTCTCTGGTTCAAAAGTCACCTTGGTATATCAACCAATAAACGTACGGAAAGTACATATTAAAACGAAAATAAAATACAGGCCATAGGAAGATAAAATACATTTTGGCATGTTACATTCAAAACATTTTTAAACATTTATCAAAATATTTTAACAAGTAGAAAATTACAGGAAATATAGCACAGGGCTACAAGTGTTTTGGAGTCCTCACCTTAATCCTGAAAGTGGCTGGCATAGTATACAGGACATCTGCGCCGAGTATGGGCTGGAGGTTCCATTATCGAAGTGGAAAAGTCCTCCAAAGGAGATTGAGATGGAACGAGCTAAGATCTTGTGGAACTTCCAGATGTTGACAGATAAGATAGTAGTGGCTAATCAACCAGTTATCGTGTTGGTTTGCAAACAGGAGAAGGAGTGATAGATGACACAATCCAAAGTGATAGCAACATCAGGAAGAAGGAACACAAGAAGCTCGAGAAATACCAAAGGCTGATAGAAGAGCTGGAAAGGATGTGGGGAGGAAAGGCGTCAGTAGTACCAGTGGTGATAGGAGCACTCGGGGCTGTAACCCCCAAGCTGGGAGAGTGGCTCCAACAAATCTCAGGAACATCTGAGATCTCTGTCCGGAAGACGGAATCCTCGGAACAGCAAAGAGTCTATGCTGGACCCCCAGGCTCCCAGGCCTTTGGTAGAAGACCCGAGTTTGAAAGAAAAACACAAGAGACTGCACACAGTGGGTGAAGGGGGAATTTTTTAAATATATATATTTATATCTGCTGGCACAGTGCAGAACTCATAACTAAAATAAAATGAAATATTAGAACCTCTGTCTTATTGTAGTACTCATTAAAAAACGTATTTATTACAGGCAATTAGAGATTATATCAATGCATTCATTACAAGCCACATTATCAGGTTAATTATATATATATTCCTTATATGTTATATTCAGTTGGTTCTGTTTTTTTTATGCTGTCACATCTGTCAAGATGTTAGTGGTGTAATATCATTAAATAATGTGCTGTGTGGCTGCAGATATGTCCACAGAGCACAATTAAAATTGAATTAATATTATTTAAATAATTTTGATGACGTTGATAATATTGACGAGTATGTTTAAAAGTAAACACTTGATTCACGTTTTTTTTCCTTAAGTGTCTGGGTTACTTAACAGGACTAATTTTTGTACAAGATTTGTAGCAATCTACTTGCTCCTTTTTGTTTGCAAGTCAAACTGCAATGAACTAATGACACTCACTGGAAACACAAGTTTGAAAGTTGTAATTGTTACTATTTAATATTACATGATCTCAAGGGTGCAAAAGGAAAGGCACATGTGATATTAAAAACAGAGAAATCAAGTTTAGCCAATTGGGCATTAGAGAACTAAAGTTTAAATGTAGACCGAAGATAATGTAATTGATCAGATTGTGTTTCTCTGTGTAGTACCTATGCTGTCTGTCCACCTCACGCTCATCCACCGACAAACTGGCTTTTGATGTTGGGCTGCAGGAAGACACCACAGGTATAGCAATGGCACTCTCTCTTATCAAATTATTTGAATGATCATTGTATGAAATATCACTAATCTCAAATTATTATAAACTTTGTGTGTGACCAAACCTGTTTGAAACCTACAGAACTTTAATACTGCACTATCCCGTGTTTCACCTGAAGTCATGAAACCTTTTTTAACTATCTTTAGATTGCTTCAGTTTTACAGCACAAAATGTTGTTGCTGTTTCAGCTCCATTGTTCTGATTAATCTGATTTTTAGAGAGACTTTCAGAGGCATTTAGCAGCTAAACATCCAGGTACTTGGTTCAGAACAATTAGTAGGGGCAAATAACAATGGGGGAGCATACTATGACAATTGTGTGTTTTGCTTGTTGATTAACGAGACATTAAATAAATCAGGCAGGCTACACAATTGAAACCATTGGTTGTGTTATTGTCACGGGTGACTTTATCTAAAATCACATGGGGAAAATTTGTCCCAAAGCTCTGAAAATACAGCTAAGACTGAGCTCAGGGTTTGATTTGCCTGATAATCTGCTTTGAATTAATTTCATGCTGGTGCTGTTTGGTTTCTGATGCTCTGCTTGCATTATGTTCACTTGATTTCTGTATTAAAACTCTGGACAACATTTGTCGGTATTGCGATACTGACAGACAGTGGTCCGAGCTTCTTACAATGGTTTCACTCAAGAACAAACTCAGGACAGTAAGGTATTAAACAGTACAGACCACAGTGTACAAAATACACATACACAGTATACCATTCTTCTGGTTGCCCTGCTTCTGATGCAAAATGATGCAAATAAAAATCTGGACTACGAAGTTTTAGATCCAGTTTGAAACACTACAGGATGCTATATTGCTATGTGAGTCATTCCTCTGTGTATGTGTGTAGGCGAAGCGTGCTGGTGGACCATCCATCCAGCATCAAAACAACGTTCAGAAGGAGAGAAGGTTCGAGTGGGCGATGATCTAATCCTGGTCAGCATCTCCTCTGAAAGATATCTGGTCAGTGGCAGAGGGGCTCCCAACTTTCTCTTGCTGTGTAAAATGCATAATGGATGTAAGCACTGTGTGGAACCAGCTGCAGCTTGTGCTGTTCCCTCTCCAATGGTGCTGATGGTCAGAACATGGCCACCCTGCTGAATTTCTAAATACAGGGGTCAGACTCATACATTTTTCAATTTTTTATTTTCCTTTCTAATGTGTCCATTTTGTTTCCTCCTACAGCACCTCTCCTATGGTAACGGCAGTCTCCATGTTGATGCAGCCTTCCAGCAGACACTGTGGAGTGTGGCTCCCATCTGTTCTGGCAGTGAGGTAGCACAAGGTAAACCTTTCTCTGTCTGGGTTTGTATGGTGCTTTTTTGCTCTTACCTTCTTGCTTTTGTATATTCTTTTGTGCTTCTACTTAAAATTTAGTTGTGAAGACAGATAAAAGCATCGCAAGCACTACATGTACTGTGTGTCCTAGCACTGAGGACACTAATCAGAGAGTCAGTCAATCCTTACATGTGAAGAGGTGGGTTTCAGACATGTTGATCTTTGCCAAGCTCAATCTACTCCTACAACTTCAGCACAGTCAGATTTGTGTCCCCTGTGGTGTAAATTGTGTGCTGCATTTCCCTCTCTTTCCTGTCCCTCTTTTTCTCATCAGGTTTCTTAATAGGAGGGGACGTCCTGCGCCTCCTTCATGGCCACATGGATGAGTGTTTAACTGTACCGTATGGGGAGCATGGGGATGAGCAGAGGAGGTAATCAGTTCTGATAATTTCAAAGAGACTGATTTACAGCTGATGTATTTTCAAAAGTGAAATCACAAGATCAAGATTGATAAATCACAGTGCAGGGACGGGGAAAATTCAGCTTTTTTGATTTTGGGGTTAATAAACATTACATTAATATGAGCCTAGTAGTACCTACTAAAATTACACTGAATATGTTTAGGACCCTGTTTAGACAATTTAAATTTCATAGACTAAGATCTGTGGCATAAATGCATTGAAGCTGTTTCCATCTCCAGTTTAAAAGGCACATAATCTCAGGTGGGGGGTCTTTTGTCCCTTAATTATTCTATGGTGTGTTTTGAGTGTAACAAACCAATCAAACAACCAAGGGTCATCTCCCTTTAAAAGTCAGGTGAGTCCTATTTAGGGAACATTTCTGTTTAAACTCAGAGAACAGGTACAGTATTCTAGACAGGTATGTGGTCTTTTGCTGGCGATCTTTCTGGGAGCAATTGTATCATGGTCAATATTGTCTTGCTGAACGAGATAATGGGTGATGAAAGCTGAGTCAGTCACAAACTCAGAATGATTGTTGAGCTGCACAGCTTCACACATGGCACAAGGTAAAGCCCACTTTGTCTCTGAGGTATATCAAGTGTTTTACAAATACAGTAAAATGCATTATCTTCAGGTATTACTAATACTTCTACTGCTTCAGGCATAAGTATACCTCCATCCATTCATACATGATGCTGAATCCTGAAGACAAAGGTCTAGTACAGCAACAGAACACAGTTTTTACCTCAACAACATCATACACCGTGACATTATTTCAGAATAACATACATGTGTTCCTGACGTAATTTCATCCTCTGAATGGTAAATGGTAAATATCCTGTATTTATATAGTGCTTTTCTAGTCATTTTGACCACTCAAATTGCTTTTACACTACAGGTTTTGCATCCCCCTACAGGTGGCAGTTAGTTCATCCAGGGTGTCACCTGCTCATCAGGAGCGTTAATCAACACACCGACTCATACATCGATGGCGCAGCATCAGGAGAAATTTTGAGTTCTGTGTATTGCTCTAGGACTGTTTGACATGTAAACTGCAGGGTCTGGGATCGAACCAGGAACCCTATGATCACTGGATGCTCTACCAACTGAGCTACAGCCGCCCGAATTAATGAAATGTCTGTCTATTTAAATTACTTAAAAACTAAATGCCAAAAGACAAGAAATAACATACCCAACTTTCGTTTCGTTTCATTTCGTTTTCTTTCTGCCGCTTATCCGGGTCCGGGTCGCGGGGGCAAAAGTTTGAGAAGGGAGATCCAGACGTTCCTCTCCCCAGCCACTTCCACCAACTCCTCCGGGGGACAGCAAGACGTTCCCAAGCCAGCCAAGAGATATAATCTCTCCAGCGCGTCCTTGGTCTGCCCCGGGGTCTCCTCCCGGATGGGCATGCTCGAAACACCTCCAGCGGGAGACGTCCAGGAGGCATCCTGACCAGATACCCGAACCACATTAACTGGCTCCTTTCAACGCGGAGGAGCAGCGGCTCTAATCTGAGCCTCTCCTGCATGTCCGAGCTCCTCACCCTATCTCTAAGGCTGAACCCAGCCACCCTAGGAAGGAAACTCATTTCAGCCGCTTGTATTCGCCATCTCATTCTTTCGGTCACTACCCAGAGCTAATGACCAAAGGTGAGAGTTGGGACGTAGATTGACTGGTAAATTGAAAGCTTTGCCTTCTGGCTCGGCTCTCTCTTCACCACAACAGACTGTTTTAGCGTCCGTATCTATGCCGACGCTGCCCCAATCTGTCTGTCAATCTCCTGCTCCATTTTCCCCTCACTTGTGAACAAGACCCGAGATACTTGAACTCCTCCACTTGGGGAAGCGACTCTCCCCCGACCCAGAGTGGGCAATCCACCCTAAGAGCCATGGCCTCAGATTTAGAGGTGCTGATCGCCGTTTGACACTCGGCTGCAAACCGTCCCAGTGCGAGCTGGAGGTCACTGTTCGATGAGGCCAACAGGACCACGTCACCTGCAAATAGCAGAGACAGAATCTGGAGGCGTCTGACCTTCACTCCCTCCGCCTCTTGGCTGCGCCTAGAAATTCTGTCCAAAAAAATTATTAACAGAACCGGTGACAAAGGGCAGCCTTGGCGGAGACCAACCCTGACTGGGAACGGGTCTGATTTACTGCTGGTAATGCGAACCAGGCCTGTAACAAAAGGCCATCCACCCCATACACCCAGAGCACCCCCCCACAGGACACGTTGAGGGATGCGGTCATAAGCCTTCTGCAGATCCACAAAACTTGGTAGTCACCATCCTCGAAGTCTTTTCTAACCGCGCTTTGGCTGGCACCTCACCTAGGACCAATTTACCTTGGGTGACCCTACCAGGGGCAAACAGCCCCCGACAACATAGCTTCTAGGGTCATTAGGGCATCTAAACCCCTCCACCACGGTAAGGTGGCAGTTCCTGGAGGGGACACCATGTTACCCAACTTGAGATATCAAATTATATCATCAGTGTACACTCCTGTGTTACTTCTTCTTCTGTCTTTCTTTGATAGTGATAGCACAGTCATGTCAACAAATTCAGAAAATAAAAGATTTACTCTAAAATTAAACTGAATGTAGTACCCTTAGAATGTAAGAGTATTTACCCAGATGGAAGGCAGCTCAGAAACAACGACCATTAGAAAGTTTGTGGTTTGAGCTTTCCATCATCTTTCAAGGGAAAGAAAATTCCCCTCCCAGGACAGTTGTTTGATTGTAGAGTTGGTCAAATGAAGGGTTAAAAATAGTGTGACTACTGCATTTATTATTATAGCATCATGAAATACCTGTATATACTATATACTGTATATCAAAGAATAAATGCACTGTGATGATGATTTGCTATGCTCTACTAGACTATAGATTTATTGTACAGATATACAGATGTAGTGTAATATACAGTGTCAGTAATGTTACCTGACAGTAGCTTCATTAAAGATGGGACAGTGTTTTCAGTGCTCTGTTAAACATAAAGTATTCATCTTCTTTTGAACAAAAAGCAAGCCTGCAATACGGGATACTCCCAGTACAGAACATGCATCTC
>KV751381.1:1835250-1874976 GCA_001698575.1 Mola mola | reverse complement strand
TGTTCCCTAAGGGGGCAGCCACGCTGATAAATGATGCCTGTGAGAGTGATTGTGTTTTCCTCCACTCTGTCTGCTTTGGTTTGTTATTGAGTAATCCAGGTAATGTATCATACTGTATTTGTATTCACATCAAAGGCAAATGGAATGTGTGCAGAACAAGTGACTTCTACAGTTAACAGTAGTGTGTATTGAAAAGATATTAGATTTGCTTACAGTTGTGTCATTTTTACCCGCAGGACAGTACACTATGAGGGGGGAGCAGTGTCTAGTCATGCAAGGTCCTTGTGGAGACTGGAGACGCTGCGTGTTGTGTGAGTATAGCATACATGTAATACACCAGGAACAAGCATTGTAAATGCTAGTGTGCACCTCCACATATTCAGATCATCACACACATACCGTATAATAAACCCAGTTACTTATTGCTATTTATAGGGCATGTCACGTTTGCAGTATTTTTTTTGTGATTTTTTTTTTTTTCAAACTGCTGAGGACTCCTCAAAGTGTAGTGGGTTTAGCAGCAGCAGCAATAGACCAATACAGACTCATTGCTGTTATTTGCCTCAAGTGATTGTAGTCATTGCACTCAAAGCTCAAGTGACAAAGCTCATCTAATCATGACAATAACTGGGAGATTAGTAAAAAGTAGTCATTAGTAGTAGAAATCAAGGATTTATTGAGGGCAAATTGGGAAACCCCTTGAAAAAACTTTTTAGTTGATGCTTATGTTTCTTTTTGGGGTTCTTAATTAGGTGTTTGTCTATCTGACTATATTTGTGTCTAGGTGGGGTGGGAGTCATATCCGCTGGGGTCAGCCATTCAGACTCAGACATGTGACCACAGGAAAGTATCTCAGTCTGACAGAAGACAAATTGGTACTGCTGATGGACAAAGAGAAAGCAGATGTGAAGTCTACAGCCTTCTGTTTCAGGTCGTCCAAGGTACTGAACCAACAACATACACCACACTGCCTGTGACGATGTGATGTGCAGCTGTGTAGAGCTGTATAGCTGTTAGATAGTGAAAAGAAAATCATTGACGATATGGTTTGACAGGCTCACATGTGTAAATAGGTTATACTAGGTCAAGTGCAATCAAATAATAGTAATTATCAATGGTGATTAATTAATTGATTGATTATTAATGTCATGTTACTCTCTGCAACCACAATGAATTGAAACTATGGTGTAGCCATAATGAATTATTCACTGCTCATTGTCTGTTTTCAGGAGATGTCTGCTCTCAATGGACTATCTTTCAGTTCAGTGATCACCAATGATAATATAATTCACAGAGCAATTATATTAACAAAGTTATTCAGTTTTATGTAGAGTAACATAATAAAATACTCAAATCATTCTCTTATCTGTGATCAAGTTTTGGTGACAGCAGGCTAAGCAGGTTGTTATAGTATCCCTCTCCACAATAACTATTTCCAGCTCCTCCTGGGAGTTCCCAAGGTATAACCAGGCCGGATGGGATATATAATCCTTGCAGCAAGTTATCATCCCAGTTGAAAGTGGCTGGAAGTGCTCCAGACATTCAGGAGTTATGCTAATTTGCTAATACTAAGATATGAGCTGGATTTTCATTGTGAAGGAGCAGCAGATATAATCAATGCACTCTCTGGATGTACGAGCTCCTCTGAGGCTGAGCCCAGCCACCCTATGGAAGAAACAATTTTCAGTGTTATCTATCTGGGATGTCATTCTGTTAGTCTCTACCCCAATCTCATGGCTTTAGGTGATCAACTAGTTAATCGAGAGCATTACCTTCTTGCACAAATTCCTCTTTACCACAACAGTCCAATGCACCAATTCATAAACCTTCTGTTCCTTTCACAATCCATATTCCTGGCACTCATGAACAATACTACAAGACACTCACCCCAGCCTGGAGGGAGCAATCCACGATTTTCAATGATGAACCAGGAGATTTTTTATTTATTTTTTTTTTGCTACAGTACTTCAAGTACCTATTGGGCTAAATTGAAAACACAGCTGAGTCACAATCATACATTCATGGGTAACAGACACATAAAAGAAAAATATTAAAACCTGAATAATTTATTAAAACACCTGCTGTAGCTCTGCGTATTATCACAAAAACATTGTCCTGTCAAGTAAATAATTGGGACACACAGTTCTGTCCGTTTATCCATCCAATTGACCTTCATGAACTAACGACAACATTATCTTCATCTAAATTGTCAACCTGTATACTAGACCCCATACCTACTAGGTTGCTCAAAGAGGTTTTACCCTTAATTAGCGATTCACTACTAAACATTATCAATCTATCCCTTGTAACAGGTTATGTGCCCCAGTCTTTTAAAGTAGCTGTAATTAAACCGCTCCTAAACAAACCTACCCTAGACCCAGAAGTTCTAGCCAGCTATAGACCAATATCCGACCTCCCCTTTCTTTCAAAGATTCTAGAGAAAGCAGTAGCGAAACAACTATGTGGCTTTCTTCAGTATAATAGTCTATTTGAAGAGTTTCAGTCAGGTTTTAGAAAGCATCACAGCACAGAAACGGCATTGGTAAAAGTTACAAATGACCTCCTCACTGCATCTGATGAGGGACTTATCTCTATACTAGTCTTATTAGATCTTAGTGTAGCTTTTGACACTATCGATCATCACATCTTACTACAGAGGATGGAACACCAAATTGGCATTAAAGGATCTGCTCTAAGATGGTTTAAGTCCTACCTATCTGATAGATATAATTTTGTTCATGTTAATGATGAATCATTAAGATAAGACAAGGTTAGTCATGGAGTCCCACAAGGTTCTGTGCTTGGACCATTACAATTTACTCTATATATGCTTCCTGTAGGTAAAATTATTAAAAAAGCACTCCATACATTTTCACCATTATGCAGATGACACACAACTATACTTATCAATGAAGCCAGATGAAACCCATCAGTTAGCTAATCTACAGTCATGTCTTAAGGACATTAAAAACTGGATGTTTCATAACTTTTTAATGTTAAACTCCAACAAAACTGAAGTCTTTGTGCTGGGCCCCAAACACATTAGAGACTCATTATCCAGCAACATAATTAATCTATTCAATCAAAGCTATTCATGGTCAGTCACCATCTTATCTTGAACAGCTCATAGTACCCTATCGCCCATCCAGAACCTTACGCTCCCAGGATGCAGGGTTATTCGTGATCCCAAGAATTTCCAAAAGTAGAATGGGAGGCAGAACTTTCAGCTATCAAGCTCCTCTCCTGTGGAACTATCTTCCAGTCTTGGTACGGGAGGCAGACACACTCTCTGATTTTAAGAGTAGGCTTAAAACCTTCCTTTTTGATAAAGCTTATAGTTAAGGCTGGCCTATCTAGCCCTTAGTTATGCTGCTATAGGCTTAGGTTGCTGGGGGAACACTCCATGATTCACTGAGCTTTCTTCTCCCCCCCCTCTGACTCCGACTCCTTCTCTGCTCCTGTAAATGTCCATATCCTTACACTAACTTTACTTCTTCCCCGGAGTCGTTGTGCTTTACCATCCTGCAGGTTTTTCTAGGTCGCGGTGGGAGGTGCTGCTGTGGTCCTGCCTGATGCCCCCTGGCCACATTAGGAAAGGAGATCCTGTGACTTGGATCCTAGGCTGGATTTCCAAATGCAAATCGGGACCCACAGATCACAATGGCTTCTGGATCAATAGACTAAACCTGCTTCTGGATCACTACACTTCACATATCCCTGGATTTACAGATTATACATACTCTTGGACTCAGCAACACTCAGATCTTGCTACATGGAGTACAATGACTCCTGGACCAACAGAGTCCACCTGCATCTGGATCTCTAGACTTTCCATACATCCGGATTTATAGAATCCATAGACTCTGGGACTCATGGATGTTTTATGCATTCTAAGTGAACTGTTATTATCATGTTTTTGTGTTCTGTAAAATGTGACATTTATTGCACGTCTGTCTGTCCTAGGAAGAAGGATCCCTCCTCTGTGGTTCTTCCTGAGGTTTCGTATTTTCCCTGTTTAGGGTTTTTTAAGTTTTTCCTCACCCGGTTCGAGGGTCTAAGGGCAGAGGATGTCACATCTGTACAGTTTGTCAAAGCCCAGTGAGATAATGTGTAAATTGTGATTTCGGGCTATACAAATAAAATTTGATTTGATTTGATTTGATTTATCCAAATGTAGATCCAAATCAGTGTTTTAAATAATTGAACACATATTTGTTGTATCAGTGACTGTAATCATTTTTTTCTCTATTCTTCAGGAAAAGTTTGACCTTGGAGTGAAAAAGGAGGTGGATGGGATGGGTGTTCCTGACATTAAGTATGGTGATTCTGTGTGTTACATCCAACATGTTGACACCTGCCTATGGCTCACCTACCAGACTGTTGATGCCAAGTGTGCACGCATGGGTGGAGTGCAGAGAACGGTACCTTGCTACATTGAACTATATTGCATGTTTCTGCTGTTTGTAACTACAGTTCATTATTAAGGTTGATATGTACTGCGAGGTTGACAGAATGCCTTTTTGTAACATCAATTTTAGGTTCCTCTATGCCACCCAGTAACAAATGCAAAAGGAAGAAACTCTGGCTTTAATCAGGGAATACTATTAATGACATGACAACACCTTATAGAAAGTTTTAAAATGTACAATGTATCAGGTAGGAAAGCACATATAGAACATAGATTATGTGGATAACACCAACCAATTGTAAACCTTACCCTCCCAAATTAAATATGGACCCAAATCAAATGCCACTATCATTAGTTTAAATGTATAGCCACAGTTAAATCCAGAAGTATTTTGACTGTGACACAATCTTTTATCATTTTGTCTCTATACATCACCATAATTTGAAATCTAACAATCAAGATGTGATCACAGTGTAGACTTTCAGCTTTAACAAAAGAGGTTACATTAAATTATGGCATTTACCATTTTGGAGTTACAGTAATTTTATGCAGAGTACCCTAAGTTCAGGGGCTCACATGTATTTGGACAGACTAACATTGTAAATATAGCTGTAATTTTTAACACTTGGATGAAAATCCTTTATAGTTAATGACTGACTGACTGGAGATACTTTGCCAGGCTTTCACCGTAACTGTTACGAACCAGGTCAGGAGGATCCAAAAATGCAGAGACAGTAGGAACGCTCAAAATCGATAGTCGTTTTATTTTGTAAGGGTCAAAACCAGGAATTCAATTTAAGCGAAGGTACAGGTAAGGATCAGGCAAACTCGGTGATCTAGAAACAAACGGGATCGAAACACAAAGAACTCACGAGGAAAAATGCTGGACTGCTCACGGGGAAATAAGACAATCTGGCAAAGGAGGAAGGGAACACGGGGGTTAAATACACGAGGGAGAGGTAGACAATTGGACACAGTTGGGACGCATTAGGGAGAGGGAATAATCAGACACACCTGAGGGACAACACTTGACAGGACACAGGAAGTAAGACATGGACAGAACTGACAATTTATACTACCAGACCCTGACAGTAACCACCTTCAGCTGCCACTTGTTTGTGGGTCTTTCTGTGTTCAGTTTTCTTTTCAGTAACTGAAAAGATGGTCTGTTTGGTTGAGACCAGGTGAATGACTTGGCCATTGGAAAATATTCCATTTCTTTGTCTTAAAAAGCCTGAAGTTGGTTTCGCAGTATGTTTAGACGTTTAGGGTCATTATCCATCCGCACTGTGAAGTGTTGTCCTATCAGTTTTTGTTGCATTTGGCTAAATATGTGCAGAGATCATAGCCCTGTACACCTCAGTATTCATCTTGCTACTTCTGTCTGCAGTCAGTAGTATACAACCCCCACTTTTGTGCATGCCCATGTTCCCGAGGCAGAGCCTCACCAGGAAATTATGTTTAATAGTTGTTTTAAAGAAGACAAACCAATTTCAGTTCTTTGAACTTTTATTGTAATAGATAACAGATAGCAAAAATGTGAAACGAGAGGTGAATGAGGTGGTGGGAGATGAAGGATGTTATGCCCATGATGTTAACCACATGATATATTGTGCATCTCTAATAAAAATAGGAACAAATACATTGTAGGAAAAAAACATACAGAGTAAATTTACACACAGCTATAACTTTACCTCAGATTGATTTTTTTTTTCTGTACTGACTACAGTTCTGACTAAAGTGCTTTTACATCTAAAAATTTGCAGCATCCACCACACAACATTGCTGTGTTCTGTCTATCTACGACTGACTTTCATTCCTCTTCTTTCAAGCGCATATCTCCACCTCTCCAGCTTTTCCTCCCCCTGCTCCTTGCTTTCACTACAGATCATAATGTCATCTGCAAACATCATCATCCATGGAGATTCTTGCCTGAACTCATCTGTCAGTCTGTCTTTCACCGTAGCAACAAGAAGGGGCTCAGGGCCAATCTTTGATGCAGTCCCACCTCCACCTTGAAGCCAACCATCACTCCTACATCACACCTCACAACTGTCATACTGCTCTCATCTCATATCCTGCACCAGTCTAACATAATTCTCTTCCTCTCCAGACTTCCTCATACAGAACCACAGTTCCTCCTTAGGTACCCTGTCAGGGTATATGGCACTACTATAGTAAAATTAGCAACCCTCAATAAATGTCAGATGACCTGAACGATATCTCCAAATGTCAACACTTATTCTAATCCGTCGGTCTTCACCAGCCCCCTTGGTTACATCAAAGCCAAAGATGCACCATGGATGTGATGGTGCACCCCAAGGCTGTGCACATAGTGCCCACAGACAGTAAAAAAAAAAAACACCTTTGGTTTTCATACTGCACGAATAATTAAAATGGGGGGCGTACAGAGAAATAAAAAATATCAAACAAATAAATAATGTTGGATTAAAAAATTCACAACTGACCAACAGCTGCCCTAACACAACCCACCTGGGAGGTGTCAAACAAGGCAGGGGTGTGGCTTAAACCTAATTTCTTGGCAAGGCTCTGCCTCACGAACACGTGCATGAGGACACACACACGCACAAAAGTGGGGATTACATACTACTGCAGTCATATCATCAGTAAAGACCACTGAGCCTGTTCCATAGGCAGCCATACAGTACAAGCCCATGCAATAACATTGCCGCCACCATGATTGACACATGATGTAGGATGGGAATTTTCAGTCATTTCAATATTCAAGCACTCGCATCACCTTATTTATAAGTACTTGCAAAATATATATGCAACGTTATATAAGAACAAGAGCATGAAGTGTGAAGCGCACAAGCGACGGCCTGCTGTTTATTAACTGCCCGTTTTTTTGCACACTAAACAGCGGGTAAGTGGCTGTCAGAGAGTATTACAGTATAACACTTAAAACATTTTCACATTTCTGTAAATAAATAGCCAACAATGGAAAATTCAGTTTCAAACGTACACAGGCACACGCCTTCACCAACAGGCCCCTTGCCTCTGTATCTGCTTTATAGGTTGTAAGGTCTGTAGTAACAGCAACCTCGTCAACATGTTGCTAATCAGCCTTCAATCCAGTCTCACTGTCTTTGCACATATTTCTACTATTGTTGCTTGTAATCCGGCTTTCAGCTCACAGGGGCCTTCTTCTTCCACTAAACTTAGCAATAATGGGAGCAGATCTCCAGTCACCATTTTCATTATCAGCACTAGCAGGCTAATCTTCACCACTTTGTTATTATCACAGCAGCATGTGCTAACAAAGCCATCAGAGGATGTGATGTCTCTTTTCTGTCTCCGCAGGGTACTTAAGTAGATATTGTTTAATGTTGAACTATTATTTCTAGAACTTTAACACCACATATTTTGTTTTGGTCAAATTTTAAAGCCTCACTTTTCCTGCTCATGGTTGCCATGGTGCATGTAATGCTGACTAAGTTCAACTGTTGTAGCCATAAACAACACTGCGCAGGTACGTAAATAGTTAAACAGCACTCAAATTATAACATTACCTACGAGTTCTAGAGTACTCGAATACTTGAACCCTTCCCTATGTGGTAAGCTTTGGAACATAAGTTGATCCCTTTTTTTTTTCTTTCTCCATACTTTGCTTCCCATCATTCTTATACAAGTGTATCTCGGTTTCATCCGTCTAAAGGATCTGATTCAGAAATTGGAAGGCTTTTTTTTTTTTCGCAGTTTCAAGGCTTTTTTTCCTCCACAAAGTAAAATCTGGCCTTCGTTTTTTTAAATGCTACCAATGGTTTGCACCTTGTTGTAAACCCTATGTATTTACATTCATGAATTTGTCTCTTGATTGTGGACTTTGACAATGATACACCCACCTTCTCAAAAGTATTCTTGACTTGTCTCAATGTTGTGAAGGGGTTTTTCTTCACCAAAGAATCAATTCTATGGTCATCTACTTTAGTTGTCTTCCGTAGCATTCCAGGCCTTCTGATGTTGTTTAGCTAGACAGTGCATTCTTTATTTTTAAGAATGTACTAAATTGTGTATTTGGCAACTCATTAAGTTTTTCTCTCTCTCTGATAAATTTGTTTTGGGTTTTTTTTTCACCCTAATGATGGCATCCTTCCCTTGCATTGATATGTCATTGGGCTTCATATTAATAGCTCTAAACAAACAGCTGCCAAGTGTCAATTCAATGTCTGAAATCAACTCCAGACCTTTTATCTGCTACATTCGTCCTAACGCAATGAGGGAACGAACCATACCTATCCATGTAACTTCTTGTCAGTCAATTGTCCAAATACTTTGGAGCACCTGATAATGGAAGTCCCCTGCATGAAATGGCTATTATTCCTACCCGGTAAATGTCAGATTTTGAGAAATTTTTTAAATTAAAGCACTTCGATCACTATCTTGATTGTTTTATTCAAATCCAATGTGTGGTGTATAGAGGCAAAATGATAAAAATTGTGTCATCGTCAAAATACTTTTGGAGCTAGCTATATATTTAGATGGTGATTTGGGCAAATGGTAAAATCTGGATATTTTAATATATGTGGTGTAAAAGAATATGTGCTCTACTGAGTGCCCTTCTACTTTGAAATTAATGTAATTGGATTTATTCACTGTGATAGTAAAGTGGTTCAAAAGCTTACTTTTTATTTCAGGCCATCATGCACCATGAGGGTCACATGGATGACGGGCTGACCTTGTCTCGTTCGCAGCATGAGGAGAGTCGAACGGCAGGAGTCATCCGCAGTACTGTCTTTCTGTTCAACCTGTTCATCAGGTAGTTGACCACACTTCGGATACTGTATGTATGACACAGGGTTGTATTCAGAAAGAGAAGCTTGATAGCCCACCCAAAGTCTTCTTCCTCTTTTGGATTTACCTAGGTATTTCTAGGAGTCGCCACAGCGAATCCTCCTCCTCCATCTTTCCCTGTCCTCTGCATCTTCTTCTCTTACACTAGCTATCTGCATGTCCTCCCTCTCCACATCCATGAATCTCCTCTTTGGTCTTCCTCTTTGCCTCCTGCCTGGTAGCTCCATCTTGAGTATCCTTCTACCAATATTTTCACTGTCCATCCTCTGCACACGTCCAAACCCTCTTAATCTTGCCTCTATTACTTTGTCTCCAAATTGTCCGACCTTTGCTGTCCCTGTGATGTGCTCATTCCTAGTCCATCCTAGCTCATTCCTAGTCACTCCCAAGGAGAATTTCAACATCTTTAACTCTGCCACCTCTAGTTCTGTCTCCTCTAGTGCCACCGTCTTCAAACAGAACAACATTGCTGGTCTCACTACCCTCTTGTAAACCTTTCCATTAACTTTTGCCACTACTTTTTTGACACAGATCACTCCTGACACTTTTCTCCACCCACTTCACCCTGCCTGACCTCACTTCTTCACCTCTTTGCCACACTCCCCATTGCTCTGAACAGTTGACCCTAAGTATTCATGGACATTTCCCCTGTAACCTCACCATTCCACTTCCCACTCTGTCATTCACACACATGTATTCTGTCTTGCTACGACTAACTTTAATTCCTCTTCTTTCACATGCATACCTCCACCTCTCCAGGTTTTCTACCATCTGCTCCCTGCTCTCACTACAGATCACAAAGTCATCTCCAGACATAATTGTCCATGTAGATTCCTGCCTGAACTCTTCTGTCAGTCTTTCCTTCACCATAGCAAACAAGAAGGGACCTAGGGCCGATCCTTGATGAGGTTTCACCTCCACCTTTAAACCATCTGTCACTCCTACAGCACATCTCAACACTGTCATGCTGCTCCTCCTGCCTCCGCTCTTATATTTCACCCTGTGTTCTTCCCTCTTTTGGAAGTAGGTATTCACCACAGCCATTTCCATTCTTGCAAAATCCACTACCATCTGTCCTTCCAGGTTCGTTTGCTTGACACAAAACCTGCCCATTACCTCCTCATCACCACTGTTCCTTTCACCAACATGCCCATTGAAGTGTGCTCCAATCACCACTCTCTCCTCCCTGGAAATACTCCTGTCTACCTGTCATCTAACTTGCTCCAGAATTTCTTTCTCTTCCATTTCATAGCCAACTTGTGGGGCATAACCACTGACAACATTCATCATCACGCCTTCAATTACCAGCTTCACACTCATGACCCCCTCTGACACTCTTTTCAACTCTACAACTTTCTTTGCATGCTCTTCCTTCAGAATCATGCATACTCCATTCTTCTTCCTATCTACACCATGATAGTACAATTTAAACCCTGTTCCAATATTTCTAGCCTTTGTACACTTCCACTTGGTCTCTTGCACACACAAAACATCTACCTTTCTGCTCTGCATCATGTCAGCCAACTCTCTACCTTTGCCTGTCATTGTGTCAACATTTAGAGTTCCTACTTTCAATCCTACACTCTTGAGTTTCCTCTTCTCTCTCTGTCCCCTAATGTGTTTCCCTCCTCTTGTTTTTCGACTAACAGTAGCCCAATTTCCACCGTTATGTTGGTGTTTGTCAACAGCACCGGTGGCGGTCATTGTTAACCCCCACCCATTATACCAATGACTGAATATTTGCTGGTGAGAGGTGGGACCACTGTTTCCATCAATCAACCCTTGGCTTACTGTAAGGCACTTTCCATTCAATAGTCAGATAATGAAATGTAACACACTCAACAGTTTGTAATTTGAAGTACCCATGAGAAATGTCTATGACTGACTAATTCTATATAGATGAGCTTGCTTCATGTCAACCCTGCGTACAGTAAGACAGCACCCAAGTGGGGACACCCCAGCCAAAAATGTCAAGACATGCCCCTTGTGATATATATAACATAAAAGCAAGAGCTCTAATAAGACACAAACACAGCAGGAAGCTAAAATGTTTTTCAGGTAGTAAATGACTACAACAGGGATAATTTAAAAAGTAAAATTGACATTGTGTGATTAATAGGAATGTATGGCACCAAATAGTGACAAACTTTGAAACAAATACTTTCGGTTAAGGTTCTCTCCAGATGCAACTATGGTAAATGATATAGAAACACAATGGTTCTTCAAATCAGAAGTTGCTGTCCTGTGTGGATATCGACTACGTCACCTTTCATGGCACTGTACCTAGCAGTGTGATGAAACAAGTGTTTCGCTATTTCCCCTGAATGGTGGTAGAAATAAAGCAAAATGAGGGGGACATGCTGCCTGCTCCGAAGTGAAAATGAGACAAGACACTGATACTAGCTTAATTAAAAGCATATGTCCTGCACTTACAATAAAGTGCCCAGCATCTCTGAGGCAGTAGGTGCACTGCAATATGGTTTAATGTCCTTTTAGGCAGTATGGCAAAATACTGCAATGCAGCTTACTAACAAACATTACAACATATCCTTTAATAATATAAAGCAGCAAGCTGCTGTGTTCATGTTTGATGTCACTGCATCTGCTCTCTCCATCTACAGCACAGAGGACCAAGCATTGTGAGTTTCATGCCTGCAAGCAAATATATCTCATCCAGTGATTCTCAATTGGTTTAAAGCAATGAAACGAAAACATAGGAGCTTTCAGCAGCAAATTTGTAGGTTTAAATATTAGTATGAATTATCACTTGTGAATAATTAATTACCTTCCCTCCTCCAACACTTACTGTACATGGTGCAGGTTGGAGGCTCCACCTTTATGTGTATTTAGGGTCTGTTTCTGTTGTACATTTATGGTTTGACCCTGTGTTTATGTGCATTAGTATTAATTAAAATGCCTAAAGATTTGAGGCAAAGCCAAAGCTAATGACAAAGTTGCTGCAGTAATAAATTGATGGTTTTCTGCTCCAATTAACATTGGTAATCGATTAGCAACACCTTTTTATATAAATCAGCATACAAAAAAGGTTGTGCCATAAACAGCAGTGACCGTATGAGTAACAATGAGAAATATTCATGTCAATCTGATTAACGTGCTCTTCCTGTACTTGTCTCCAGGGGTCTAGACACATTAAGGAAAAAGGGGAAGAGCTTCCTTCCAGATCTGCCTATAGATCCAGTCAGTCTCAGTTTACAGGATTTGATTGGCTACTTCCAACCACCTGGGGACCATCTGGAACATGAAGTCAAGCAGAACTGGCTGAGAGCTCTGAAGAACCGGCAGAACCTCTTTCAGGAAGAGGTAAGGTGTGTGTGTATGTGTGTTTGTGTGTGTGAGCATGTGGATACTTAGTTATGATACAATGATTTTTTTTTTTTTCTTTTTTCCGTTTTATGCCATTTCTGGCCCATCCCACATGGGATTACAAGATACCATCACATTTCAAAGAAATATATCATGCTTCCTTCAGGTAACTAGCTATTCAAATATTGTAAACGTGTCGTTGTAATTATGGTACCATATTTTGGTGTTTTCCATGATCTGGGCTGGTGGGAGCATGTAGATGTTGAACAGCAGAGACCCTTGAATGGAGCCTGTGAGAACTCTGCATGAGTATTTTGTCCTCTGTGTTATTACTTACAGGCACAAAGTAGATCCTGTCAGTCTACTATAGGATTCAAACCAGTTTACAATTGCACCAGAAAGTGCTTCTTATTTTTCCAGTCTCCCTACTAATACCAGCATGTCTTACAGTTAGTTTGTGATGCTGGATGGATGGATGGATGATGAATTTCTATTTAATACCATTGACCAATTGCTAACATCCAACCCACTCTAAGGAAACCAGCCCTTGATCCATCCCAACCATTTAACTATAGACTGAATTAAAATTTACTTTTATCAAAAATTCATGAAAATATACCCTGTCAGCAGGTCCTCGAGGTCCTCATCATCACAGCATTTAAATAAAATTTCAGTCTGGCTTTCCTCTCCCACATAGACACAGCACTTTTTGAGAGTTACGATATCCTCATGCTTGCCGACAACAGTGAAAATCTAACTGCCAGGTTTGATGCCATTGTCCTCTCCATCCTGATTGGATGCCTGCACAAGTTATTTGGAATCGCAGGTTCTAGGCTGGCTCCAGTGCTACGTCTCAAATATATATTTTCATGTTGTACACTATGAAATTCCATCCACATCAGCCCTCATGCCATGCACTGTTCACAAAACTTCATCCTGGAGCTTCTTTACATATACATGCTACCTCTAGGCAATCTGATATGCCACTTCAGTTGTATCTCTTACCACAATTACATAGCTGACTTGCAGCTATCTCTCTCCATCAGACTGAACGATAATAGCAATATTGTCACTCTACGTCTCTGCCAGGATGCAATTAATGTGTAATTTTCCTATATCTGAACCCACATAAAACTGAGCTTGCACTGTCAGAGCTCCTCTAGAAGAATTTACTCCCCTCAATTAGTTCTGCAGAGTCTGTTAATGTTTTCTAAAGACTTACCAGAACTAATTTCTATCATCTAGCCTTCCTGTCTCTAAATGGTTTCTTAAATATTTATGTGCCTATTGTATATATTGTTTATTCATATGTATTGTTATATTTATTACACATTGTTATATCTGTATTTTGTTTATTTTGCTTAAATTGTGCCCTGTAAAGCACTTCATAATCATGGTTTTAAAAGGTGTTATACAACTTAAATGTTACTTACAGTACTGTAAGTATTTACTGACAAGTGTTACAATCAAGGAGTCAGATGATAAAGCTGATTAGTCATGTGGAGGCTTCATACAGTACACTTTTCGGACTGGTAATTATGTGATAAATTAATTAATTAATAAGAAGAACATCTAACGGGATTCAGAGGATCTTAGAAAGAGAATTATAAAATAGATCACAATGATAACCATCTCAACCATGTGACTTTAGACAACTGACTCTGACTTTGGCCCCATTTAAGAAACATTAGGTTAATCTTTACTTTATGGTAATGCCCATAGGGGTTAAAGTAAGTTTCCTTACAGTGAAATACTGTGCACTCTAAGTAATTACTTATGTGCAATAAACAAAGCTTTTTCATGGCTGCCTGTAATACATTATCTAAAATGTTTCACTGGCATATGGCATACGGCATATGATTAAAAACAGAGAATTAAGCTGCCATTTGCAAACAATGCCGATGGTTCTTTGCAAACTTAAGGTAAGTTATACTTTCATTCCCAGTCTCTCTTAATCCAAACATGGATACTGTATTTACGTAAATATGTTGGATATGTGTGGTGTTGCAAAGTATAACCTGCCGCCAGTGTACATGTTGGAATGCAGCCTGTCTCTGAGGTTTATCTCAGAGTCTTGTCTATCTGTTCACCTTTACCTGTTGCCAGGCCTGCACAGTGTTCACAGTCTTATCCTCCTCATTTGATCATAATTGTCTGAATTGAGCTAAAACAAAAAAAAAGATACTGCAAAAACAATAATCTGTCTATCTTCAGGGGATGATCAACCTGGTATTGGAGTGTATTGAACGTCTTCATGTCTATAGCAGTGCAGCTCATTTTGCTGAGGCAATAGGAAGGGAGGCAGGAGAGGCTTGGAGCTCCATCTTAAACTCCCTCTACCAGCTACTGGGTACACACCAAACACACATACACAGAAATCAAGTGATAAGCACAAATTTTATATTATTTTGTCCAAATTTTAATTTTATTTATGAAAAGTAAGTAATCTACTTAGATTTATATTCATATCATTCAAAGAGATGGAAATGGAAATATTCTTTTTTAAGAAAATAATGTTGAAATAAGAAGACATTTTTCATCATTGTCACATTATAGCTGCACCTCCTCAGTCATATCTCTCCTCTCCTGTCCTTGTCGCAGCTGCTCTGATAAGAGGAAATAGGAAGAACTGTGCCCAGTTTTCCGGTTCTTTGGACTGGTTGATTAGCAAACTGGAGAGACTGGAGGCTTCCTCTGGTAGGTCAGATTGCCTTTAAAGTCACCGTCACAATATAAAGAACAAATGATCTCCTTTGGATGTAGGTAATGTTTAAATCACAAGGTCATATTTGTGTTTTTTCAGGACAGACAATGGAAGAAATATAAGTATTTACTGGTTATTCTTACTCTAAATGTTTTAAATTTGAAGAAATCAAGTCAAAGAAACCTATTTCTTAACGGAAAGTTTACTTTTATTCGTTTGTAGGGGTTTCACCATATACAGATATTGATGGTAACTGGGGTATTAAAAACACAGGATGCAGGGCCTTGTAGAGCTTTGGTTTTTCAGTTTATTTAGTTGCTCTTAAATGTAATTGTTCTTTGGTAACATTTATTCACTCCAACCCACCCTCACTCAGAATAGCACTAATTTATTTGCTTCATATTTCTTCCTTCATCTTAATTACCAATGGTACTGTTTTAACTGCCACTTGTCTGTCTGTCCATTAGTAGTAAAGCATCTACAATTTTAAACAAACAGTTCAAGTTATTTTTCTGCATGTTCCAATGGCAATGATTTAGTAATAGTAGTGGCAGGAGTATTAGTTCATTTCCCAGAAAAAAGAAAACCTTAACACTTTATACATGAATATGACTGTCCTGATAAATTTATAGATGAATATGACTGATTGCTTGTTTTATTTTCAAGAATGGTTGAGGGTAACCAGCTACACTACAAGTTATTCAGAACAAAAAATGTATCATATTAAGAAACACCCACTCTCAGAAATATAGTAGAATAATAGATAGTATAGTAGAAACATAGTATAATGCAGTGCACAGAAATAAATTATTCTGGTTTTCCGACTCAAATATGTATTTTACATTTTATACTATTCTTGAAATTATAATCACAAGGATGTATTTAAAGTCCATTATCATTTCCAATGAGTGACTCAGGAGACCTATGGATTTTTAGAAATAAAACGCTTTACAGTTACTGAAACTCTGAGGAGAAATGAAGTCAGAACGGAGTCTTCTCTTATTATGTGGTTTGTCTCCTGCTACGTAAACAACAGATGAAGTCATCTTACTGTACATATTTTGTGTTTGTAGGTATATTAGAGGTGCTTCACTGCGTGCTGGTGGAGAGTCCTGAGGCACTGAATATAATCAAAGAGGGACACATCAAATCTATTATATCTCTGCTCGACAAACACGGCCGCAACCACAAGGTACTCTTAAGACTTGTAGGGCATTAGTCACAAGTGTTACTGTCACGTTTTAGACGAAAGTCTTTTATTGTTGTAAGAAGTTCGATAATCTGCCATACTATGCCATCCATTCAGTCTGTTAGAGTACTGTAAAGCTCTGTCAAATATATTTAAAGCATTGACTGTCTGCATGGGTTCTCTCCTGGTACTCCAGCTTCCTCCCACAGTACAAAAATGTGCAAACTGGCGGTTAGGCTAATTGGTTACTCTAAATTGCCCATAGGTGAGAATGTGAGTGTGAACAGTTGTTTGTCTCTATATGTCAGCCCTGCAATGAACTGGTGACTTGTTTAGGGTGTACTGCTTCTAGGCCTAATGATGCTGGGATAGGCTCCAGCCCCCCACAACTCTTAACAGGATAAGCGATAGAAAATAAATGAATGCATGAACTGTATTATCACTAGGTAATCTATTACTGTTAATTATCCGCATTGTTTCTTCAATGTGTATTAGTGCTGATAATAGATTAAAAAAATACTTAGTTTATCACAATAACAAACTGTGATTAATCATGATCAGTCACAATTTAAAATACTAATGTTTCATTCTATATTTGGGAGGATTAAACAAAGATATGTTTAGTGCCTAAAAATAAAAATGCATTACAGACGAGTTAGAAGAATCGCAGCCTCCTCAACTTTATTGTAACGTCTCTGCTTAATTTAACAAATGTTAAACTAGAATCGCTTAATTTGCTGATTCATTGCTCATGGCATTCATTTGAACTTGCTTAATTAGCAGATATCCCAATATAAAACAGTTACAAGGTAACGTTTGATTTTAATACACCTAAAGCCCAGTTGGGGTTTAGGGCAGTTGTCATTTGTCATCAATTAGATATATCTGGTTACTTAATGATGTTCATTGTCTCTTCTAAAAGCAATACATCTAAGTTGTGCCGATTGCCTCACTTTTCTCACCATTTCAGGGTCTACATTTACACATATGCACACTATCCATTATAATCCATGAGGGCCATATTCTTATATGCAAATATTTCTGGATGTGTTGTGTATGAAAAGACTTACAGAAAGCTGTGAGCAGAATCAGCTGATAACATGGTCCTGTTGAGCAAACCCGTCAGAAGTTATTTTGGAATTTACACTCATTTTTCATCTGGTTTTATTGTGTAAGCTGATGTAGAGAAACTTGTCATACTATTAGAATTTGCCCTCTTTTGGCCCCTTAATGCAGAAAATCTATGTAATTTTATGAGTGGAATGTGAGCAGCTTTTCATAGGAAAGACCTATGCACTGTATCCACCTCTACAATAATAGGATGTTCTTATTCATATGAGCTGTGGTCTGTCTAATCAAATCAAAATGCACTTCAGTTTGTATTCCAATACATGTTAGTCTTCTTGTAACCATATTTCCAGACTGACATGTTTCTTCAGGTTCTGGATGTGCTGTGTTCGCTGTGTGTATGTCACGGCGTGGCAGTTCGTGCCAATCAGCACCTGATCTGTGACAACCTTCTCCCAGGAAGGGATTTGCTGCTGCAGACGCGCCTGATCAACCACGTAAGCAGGTATGCACACTTTGGAATTGCATTGTATAACCTTGTCAAGCTCAACATTCCAAGCAACAAAACCATACAGGACTAATTTCAAAAAAAGGTGTACTATGTAAAGTTTTAGATCCTGAAAGACTGGTGAATAGGTCAATGTCAGGAATGTCACTCTAGCCTTAACCGTTACTGACGGTCTCTCCTCCCACAAGCATGCGTCCCAACATCTTCCTGGGAGTCAGCGACGGCTCTGCTCAGTACAAGAAGTGGTACTATGAGTTGATTGTGGATCAGGCGCTGCCCTTTGTCACAGCAGAGGCCACTCACTTCAGGGTGGGTTGGGCCAACACCAGTGGCTATGCACCCTACCCCAGCGGTGGGGAGGGATGGGGAGGCAATGGGGTTGGTGATGACCTCTACTCGTATGGCTTTGATGGACTCCATCTGTGGTCAGGTGAAGTATGCATATGCGTATGAAGAGAGTTGATAGCAATATACCATATTTATTTAAAATAATAAGTCAACATGAAAATCCTTCTCTGAAACTCATGTAGCATGTTCTATGTCCTTACTGTGCAGGCTGTATTGCTCGGACTGTTAACTCACCTAATCAGCATCTTCTGAAAGCAGAAGACGTGGTGAGCTGCTGCCTGGACCTTAGTGTGCCCAGCATCTCCTTCAGGATCAACGGCCAACCAGTCCAGGGCATGTTTGAGAACTTCAACTGTGACGGCCTCTTTTTCCCTGTGGCCAGTTTCTCTGCCGGAGTCAAGTCAGTGCTTTCGTCAGAAGAGTGCATGTAAAATAAAAAAGCTCATGTAAAATCATGTAAAAATCATGTAAAATAAAAAAAGTTGCTGTCTGTACCCCTCATGTGACTAGCACAGACACAAACAGCAAAGTTAACGTTTCAAAAAGTCAAGTTGGTTTTATTTGAATTTTGCTAATTCACAACAAAAAATTGTCTTATGATACTTAACATGTTAAAAGCTAGTAAACACAGAACAGTAGAGCTACATTCTACTGTGTGAAAAAATTCTGTATTTCTGTCATATCTGTAATACAAGTAGTTATAACGATATCAATAATAATAATTATCATGAGTCACAAGTACATTTTTCCTGAGGACAACGAAGTCCTGAACGAGGCTTGAACTCACATGTTGTTACTGAAGTACATACGAGTTACAGAGACTTTTCTTTTCCTAAGATAGCAAAGGAATGACCTGCCCTACTCCGCCTCTGAATGTGTATTGCATGTGCTTGCCTTTGTCGGTTACATTGATTAGGATTATGTAGCATCCTAGAAAAAAAGCAATCGCTGCATGTACAGCTGTTAGTTGTTCTGCTTGCAGAGAGATAAAATAGAGCAGCAGTATGATGTCAGTTCATAACATGAACATAAATTGATAATACATGAATCACAAATCATTATCATCAAGCGTTTCTGAGCTGTGTTCACTTTGTCGTTTACTGGATTTGTTGTATTTCAGTCTAATGTGTTGTTGAGGGTTGTGTGCATATGTTGATAAATATGTTTCTTAATGGTAGGAATTTCTCTAAGTATATGTTTTCTAAGCTGCATTTCATTGGGCTCTCTCTGCCTTTTTAAAAAACACTATAATTCATAATAATTTCATACATAGTACTTACAGAGTACTGTTTATAGAAGGAAGGAAGGTTTCGTCTCACACAGATCCACATATTTTCCAATTTTTTCGAAGCAAATTTTGAAAAGACTGTTGAAATAAAAAGTGGAGCAGTGGGACAGGTAGAATACCAAATGATTCTGCAGTAGTTCACTTAGGTTAGTATTATCTGATTTGCGCATAAAGTTGCTCAGTAAATCAGTGATTCATAAACACACCAAAAGCTCTGTCCACATCTTGTGTCAGGTATAATGATGTAGGTGGTATTGGAATTAAGACTGTAAAAACTAGTTAGCATCAAGCATTAAGCTGAAAGTAATGGCTAAATGTTTGAAACAGCCTTTTCCACTCTGTGTGGTTTTCATATGAATGGAAGTTGTTTGTTTGAACTTTCGTTTGTCTCACTGCAGGTTTCGTTTCCTCCTTGGGGGTCGACATGGGGAGTTTAAGTTCCTCCCTCCTCCAGGTTATGTGCCTTGCTATGAGGCAGTGTTGCCCAGAGAGAAACTGAAACTCGAGCCCAGCCAGGACCAGACTGCAGCCAGAGATCTGTTGGGACCCACCGTCACCTTGAGTCAGGCAGCTTTCACACCCACACCTGTGGACACCAGCCAGGTGCGAACACTATTCACAAATGCTACTTCCACAGAATGATCATTTGAAGTGTTCAGTAATAAATAAACAGATGTATGATAAAACACTGACACAATGTATGAATTAAAATGAGTCAATATGCTTTGAAATTTTATTTCTATGAAATGTCATTCAATATTTATTTAAAATTGGAATTAAAAAAAAAAATCTGTTTTGATGCCATTTGAATGTTTGTTGGCAAACTGACACCATAGAAGGGAGATCTAAATTGTTTATTTTGTTTTTCTGTGTGTGTGTGTGTGTGTGTGTGTGTGTGTGTGTGTGTGTGTGTGTGTGTGTGGTAGATTGTATTGCCATCACACTTGGAAGGTATCAGGGAGAAGCTTGCAGAAAACATCCATGAACTTTGGGTGATGAACAAGATAGAGTTGGGCTGGACTTATGGTATAGTGAGTATCAGACAACAAGAATCTAAAGGCAATTTGACATGTTAGACTTGTGTTTGAGATACACAAAGACATAACTTTTAGACACACTTATCCTAAAAGTCAAAAATACGTATTTTCCCACCTCCCTGTATTGATTGTCTGAATTGAGCTAGGCTGTTGAGATGAAACTTGGTGATACTTTGTTTGTGGTGCTCAAAAACCCTCTCATTTTTGAACAGCAGTTGCTTTACAGACAGCAGCCTTTACAGAAATCATGAGCTGTTTACTTAAGAAAATCCACAGATCTTATTGTGTACTGTTTCATCCAGTCAACAATAAACAGTGTTGTAGAAAATACCCCAACCTCATTATTAGATAAAAGCTATTATGTTGAAAAGTCACTGTGGTTAAAGTGACCCATACAAACAATTATCTACCAATAAATCTACTGTACAAATCATATCCAAGTACAACTAAAGTACATTTACATTATGTTTACATGTATGTAGTATTATGCAACTTATCCTAAATATTGAATGTTTATGAACGTGGGCAATTATCAGATCAATACTCAATTTTTTTCCGATTATCATAATCTTTGGTTTTGCTTCGTCTGACTGCCATTGAAATTAATTTATTCAAAAATGTTCTAGCTGATCTTTAATGAAGCATGTAAGCTGCAAAGTAACAAGTAACTAATGATATTCAATAAACATAGTACACCAACATTTGTCTGTAAAACATAATGGAGTAGAATTTTAAAGTAGCAGAAAATGCAAATACAAAGAAAGACAGTAAAAGTTGTTAAAGACAGAGAAAATTTAAAACACTGTATTTACTTGGATTTATAGTTTATTATTTGCCTTCTTTAAAATCTAGCCAAGCTTCATTTGGCGTTTCTTTCTCATCTCCTAGATCTTGCTGCCAGGTCATTTTAATAGTGGAGCATTTTCTGCTTGTTGTAATATTCCTATATTTCTAACATAAAAAATAGCAATATTATTAATACTATTAACCAGCGTTATTGCTGGCCTATGTACTTGGTAACTGCAGTGAGATGTTGGATTTCTTACAACAGAAAAACTACTGGGTTGCTGTCTTTTCTATAATTTTTGTTTGGGTTTTTTTGTGTTACCTGTTATTCTTCAGGAGTCCTCTAACCTAAATACGCTAGCCACTCAAATGGATGGAAAGCTGATGTTTTTGGCACAACACCTGATGTGGTTTCAATACTGACTTACTGTCCTAACCTTATTTTTTTTGTGTGTATGTTTGTTTCAGGTGCGAGATGACAACAAGCGGCAGCACCCCTGTCTGGTGGAGTTCTCAAAGCTTCCTGAACAAGAGAGAAGCTACAACTTACAGATGTCCCTTGAGACTCTTAAGTAATACATTAGTGCAGTGAGCAGCTCAACAATATGATATTTAGACCAAATATTGTCTGTGACAATGTGTGCATGTGTTTCTAAGGAAGTCAATTCACTTCACTCCAGTTTTCCATACTGTGTTACAGAACTCTCCTGGCCCTGGGTTGCCACGTTGGCCTAGCAGATGAACATGCTGTAGAGAAAGTCAAGAGTATGAAACTTTCACCAACGTAAGTCCTAACCACCAGTATAAGAGATGTGTATTAACACAAGTGACCATAGACGAGAGACAGGATGATGCTGACATAATGTGATAATTCAATGGGACAATGGCCATTCAAACAGAAATTACATTTATCTGAGAACAGTGACAGAAGCTCTCAAACATCAGTACATTAAGGTTTTTGAGCAGCTGGCCAGCTAACGATTCAGTGATTCAACTCTATCTGTGCAGCTATGAGTTGTCGAGTGGCTATAAACCTGCTCCTCTGGAACTGAGTCACATCAAACTGACCTCCACCCAGGAAGCCATGGTGGACAAACTGGCTGAAAATGCACACAACGTCTGGGCAAGAGATCGCATTCGCCAAGGCTGGACCTATGGCATCCAACAGGTAGGAGACAGGAATACATATTGATAAGTTCTGAAACACTAAAATCCTCTCAAATTAGCAAACCAAATACTAACAAAATGTGTTATATGAAATACTGGGCACTGTGTGTGCATGTCTGTTTTTATTTGTATGTGCTGGGACCATTGACTGTGTACAGTATAAAGATTAAAAAATTGAAACCCCCCTAGAAGATGAAGACAAAATTTGTCTATCGCCCCCTGTTAACTGGCTGCAGTATAGCTCATTAAACTCTCCTCCTCAATATGTCTCACGGATCAGACATGGACAAAATTGAAAACTTAAAGTACACATTTAATACATTTTGACCAAAGACAGTGTCTGTGTGTTTGCACTCTGCTCCACACATGCTATTGTCCTTACGCCCCTCTCTGTCTTCTATATTTTTTTGTGTTTTTCTATCTCATTCAGATTCCACGCTCTACTAGAATCTATGGGTATAAGCCTCCTCTAAACGCAATCATGAGATTGCCTACTGAATATTTGCATGATCTAAGATAGTCTTTCTGGACAGCCTACATGGATATGGGTGTATATCAGGTCAAACTGTTAAACATCCCTGACTGAGTTTTAAATGTTAACAGCATGGCCCCCATCAAACGCACAGACCAGCTGTTTCTCAGTTGATGGTGTAGATGGCAAGGATCTGTCCAAGAAGTGCTTTGCTGGTTGACTCTGTGAGTGTATCTCTTAGGTGATCAGACAGGAAGTGACCCTACCCTTGTGGTCCATGCACTGTCAACATGTGGTGTTACGGCATCATCGAACTTGTTAAGTGGGTGTGTGTTGAGAATATATGTATGGGGGCACGTACGTCATGGTCAATGCAGTGTCCATTCATATGGTTCTACAAAATACCTCTTGGACATGTTGGGCTCCATCTCAGTGTCTGTGCTCAGAGGGGCAACACAGGAGTGGTAACGGTGAAGCTTAAGACAACAAAGGTGTTAGCTGCAACAGCACCTAATGCTCCTCTTTCTGGGTGTTGAATGTCACCGTATACTCACTGAAAATAAGTCAGGATGTTTAATGGCACTATGACAGCCTGGAATTGCTTAAGATGTATGGTAGGCAGGACTAAGTTCATATAAATGTTAAATGGATAATTACAGTATGTAAATGTGGGAGGAGGATGTAGGAGCAAAATACCCATAGAGTCTAGTAGAAGGTTACAGCTGTGGTTGTAGAACAAGGAATGATGGTTATAATTCATAACCTGATACAGTAATCTTGCATTGACTAATTAATGCAATCCTAAAAGAAGTGTCAACAAAGAGTCAAGTCTGAAGTAAAGTATAAAGACTTTACTGGTGTAAACTGACCAAGTGTATTTATGTTAGACTAACGACTTGGTAGGTATTGAACTGTATGTTATAACTTCTATTTTATACTACTTACTGAAACATTTTTACCCCTATTGTACCCTTTACTGTACTCCTATTTGACAGTTGTCAAAAATCTAATGCAATGTTATGGATTATACCACTCAGCAGTAAAGCAGTTATGAACAGATTGGTGCTATTGTTAAAGCAAGTTTTTTTCTGTGTTGTCTATTGGCTAATGTTAAGCCCTTTCTTAACCCACGTGATCTTAAGAAGGCAATTCACGCCTTTCTTTGCTTGAGACTTGACTTGCCTGCTTTTTAACAAACATTTTCAGATATGTGCACATTACTCCTTTACTTTATTCAATCCGTTGGCTTCCCATTGGCTTTAGAATTGATTTTAAGCTTTTGATCTTTGTTTTTAAGCCATTAGTGGTTTTGCCTTTTTTAGCTGAGATTTTAACACTCTATAAACATAAAAGGGCACTGCAGTCCTCTGATTAGTTTATTTTAGAGGTATTAAGGTCAAGATACAAACTATGGGGAGATTTTGCATTCGCTATTATTGCTCCCAAACTCTGGAATGGGTTACCCCCTGACGACAGAGAAATTTTTAAATCTAAGTTGAAATCCTATTTATTTTGAATATTTTTAGATACCTAGTAGTGTTTTGACATTTATATATTTCACTTTATATTTTGGTGTGTTATTCTTTTCTCTTGATTTTAATGTAAAGCACTTTAGTCACCTTTTGGGTTGTTGTAAAGAGCTATATAAATAATTGTTTCGCAATCAACAGCAACATAAATAAACAATAATAATAATAGTAATGCAAGTCTAATCCAAGTTGGCGCTGTGAGTGTTTAGTTCAAACAACAACACTCTGAGAAAAGTAGTTGTTGGTAGTTTTCATCCAATACCATCCCAGTTGAAGCAATCCTGACTCTAAATCTCTTCAGCTAAGGTATTTGATCTTAAACCTACTAACCATTACTTTCAAATTGTTTTAAGTAGTTTATCACTGTTCACATTTATGTAATTGTAGCCATTTTACTTTTCTTTTTCCTTTATTCTAAGTTATTAATGAAATACTCTACATGGCTGCAATGGTGCTAGGGATTTATGTAACTGGATGGTATATTACAATATTTTGCTTTTTATTTAATTATACGGCTTTATGGCTTTTGCTTTTATTACCTTACTGTTGGACTACCTTCTTTAAATTTGTATGTCTACTTGTTATTGTTTATATTTTGCATTTTTTTTCTTTGAAGATCACCCCTCACTGATCTCTTTGGTATAAATTAAAGTTCACTGAACATTAAACCAAGCTTGGAAAAAAAATAAATAGGACCAGTAGAATGGAGGCAAACAAAAATATTAGATTACACTTGTAATTGTAATAATACACTATACAGCTGCCTCTTTATACTCAGAGTATAGTTTTCTCTGGATTCCTCAAAGGTTTGTCAGTACTTTGAGTGACTTTTGCATAACACTCACTCTCTAATTCAACCAGTTGGCTGGCAAAAAAAATAACCGAAGAACAAAGAAACTGCTTTCCTGGTGTTATTATACTCTACATACTTTGATTCTCCTACCCACATCTGTTTTTTTAATCTTAGGATGTGAAGAATCGTAGAAATCCTCGTCTGGTCCCCTACATTTTGCTTGATGAGAGAACCAAGAAGTCAAACAAAGACAGTCTGAGAGAGGCTGTCAGGACTCTGCTGGGATATGGATATAACCTGGAAGCTCCTGACCAGGACCACGGTACAGTACCTGCCCTTCATTTTATAACTTGGTACAATGATATAGATTCTATAATACTTCAATGTCAGTTTTTGGTAAAAATTATAACCTTGATTATCAAAGAGATAATAATGTCAGTGAGATTGCTCATTAGATACTTCCTGTCCCTCTCTTCCCGCCTTTCATTCAGCAGATCAGTCTGACCTTAGCAACGTGGCAGCTCAGCAGTTCCGCATTTTCAGAGCAGAGAAGACCTACTGTATTAATGCAGGGAAATGGTACTTTGAACTGGAGGTAAAAATATATTTGACAACGTGTCTGTGGATGGATGCAGTCAAGGCTTAGTGTGGTGATTTTATAGACAATAATAATATCAAAATAGGAACTATTATGTGGACAAAGACAAAGAGTGTACATCCTTCAAGGTGGTACATTCTAGAGTGTCCTGGTATTACACACTTTATTAACAGTTATACAATGACTTTCTCTAATGTTGTTCTAGCTCCAAGCTTCTTGATCAACCAAAATTTTAGGCACTGAGTTAGATTTTAGTTTATTGTCAAATGCTTTCACTTACACTTTATCACAGTTTGTAGACTGGATATCCACTTCTTCCTGCTTTTTCTCCAGGTTCTGACAGGAGGGCGGATGAGAGTCGGCTGGGCCAGGCCAGGATGTCTTCCAGACCAGGAGCTGGGATCTGATGACCAGGCCTTTGTTTTTGATGGCTTCAAGGTGGCATGATGTTTCTTTGCTGTACACATTCAGTTTGTTCAATTTCTTGACAGTGTGCTTGAAGCATTTTGGTTCTTTCTGTTTTTGTTAGGTCCAGCGCTGGCACCAGGGTAATGAGCACTTTGGGCGGGCTTGGCAGACAGGCGATGTAGTTGGCTGCATGGTGGATCTGAACGAACACACTATGATGTTCACACTGAATGGAGAATTGCTCCTAGATGACTCCGGATCTGAGCTAGCCTTCAAGGACTTTGAAGTCGGTGAAGGTACGTGTTATTTTATTGATAGGGCACAAATATAACTAGAGACACAACTTAAGGTGCATACACTTCAACAAGGACAACTGCTACAAAATATTCTCTCTGTATCAATTTAAATTTAGCCCTAATTCGAGAGCGTGGCGGGTTCCAAACCACAATACCAACAGTAACTTTGGTGAATAATTTCACTGGGATCTCTTTCATCATTGTGAAAGTGGGAGAGAAAAAATCCATCCATCTTGTGCTTCTGATTTTTATTTCTAACTGTAGATAACATTATCTGTAAGCGTGTAAGATAAATATATTTAAGCACTTTTTAGATGGACTCTTATCACTCACCCTTGGCTATTATGGTATACAATTAACTATATATTTTGACAATGTAATCTTAAATTGCAAATTATACTACTTTCAAAACAGCCTTGAGAGTTTTATATTATCTTATATTATAATATTTTTTTATTGATAAAAACTAATAACTACTTTTGTTTTCTTTTTGTCACTCTGTGCCAAAAACAACAGTACCAGGTCACAAACATAGCTGGAGCCTGCAGCATATGTGCACCACCTGCTGTTTCTTTTGTAAATCCTGCAGGTTCTAGAACATAGAGATCACTAGTTGTTTGTTATCAATAATGTTGAAACCACTGACATAAAATCAGCACTGAATCTTGTGTTGGGTGACGTCAGTTGGAGCCAGAGTCTGTGCAGTAGTAGAGAAAGAGATTCTAGGGAAATTGTGTTTGCTGTGTACTTTTTGTACACAACGACAGAACAGTCGCTAGAGACTGCAAACCAGGAAGACCAACCTGTGAGCTGCCTGGATTGACTACAAGAAAGCCTATGACTCAATGGCACACACATGGATACTGAGCTGCTTGGAACTCTACCAGATGAACAGGACAGTAAAAACTTTTACTAAGAACTAAATGGGACAGTGAAAACAGCTCTAGAGGGCAAAAGTTAGTATCAAGTGCAGAATATACCAAGGAGATGCCCTCTTCCGGGGCTCATCAACTGGATATCATGGTGGTCGACAAACAGGAGAAGAAAGCAGTAGTGGTAGATTTTGCAATCCCAAGTGATAGCAACATCAAGAAAAAGGAACATGAGAAGCTCAAAAAATACCAATGGCTGAAACAGGAGCTGGAAAGTTTGTGGGGAGTAAAGGCCTCCGTGATGATAGAAGTGATGGTAGTGGTGATAGAAGTACCCAGGGCTGTGACCCCCAAACTGGGAGAGTGAGTCAAGCAAATCCCAGGAACAACATCTCAGATCTCTGTCCAGGATAGCACAATCCTAGGAACAGTTAGGATACTGCGCAGGAAGCTCAGGCTCCCCTTTGGTAGAAAGCCTCGGCTTGAAGGAGACACAAGAACAGAGGGCTCAGAGGGCGAATGGTATAAAGTATATATATATTTTTTTTTTTCAATGTAAAGTAAAAAGAGCTTTATCTTAGCATTTGTCTTTTGTCTATGTCCAGGTTTTATCCCAGTGTGCAGTCTGGGGATGAGTCAGGTGGGCCGGATGAACTTTGGCAGAGACGTCAGCACCCTGAAATACTTCACCATCTGTGGCCTCCAGGAGGGTTATGAACCGTTCGCTGTCAATATGAACCGGGATGTGACCATGTGGCTCAGCAAGAGGCTGCCTCAGTTTGTGTCTGTCCCTTACAATCACCAACACATAGAGGTACATGTTCTACATTTAATGTAGATATGGATGGTTTTTCCAATGGCTGAAATAAGCTTCATTTTTCAAACATTTCTAAATATGTTTTATGATTTTTTTTCCAGAAAAAATGGTCAATGAACCATGTTTACAGACAAAAGTATGCTTATTTAAAAATGATGAAATAAATATGTATATATTATTATTTCCTCCTTATGCAGGTGACAAGGATAGATGGGACAGTGGAATTGTGTCCATGCCTCAGGGTCACTCAGAGGTCATTTGGCTCACAGAACAGTTACACTGACATTACCTTCTACAGACTGAGCATGCCTATAGAGTGTTCAGAGTCCTTCTCCAGATCTTCAGTGAATGAGAGTCTCTTCTCTGCAAAGAGGGTAACAGAAATGCAAACATGGAATGTACTTATCATATAATTACTTTAACAAGTTTGCTACTCAGATGCAATTCGTCTTTTGCATAGCAGTTTTCTGCTGTTGCATGTTATCTTGAAATTTCACATTGTACAAATTTTATACACATAAATTGCTGTGAGACTGTTGGTACAATGTTTTTATCGTGAAATGCTATGTTAGCTTCACACAGGATGGAACTGGACCCATGGCCTCCAAAAAGTTCTATTTGTTTTTGGCTCATTAGTTCACAGATTTTTATCCCAAAATACTTCGCCAAAATGTCGTCTGTTTTTTTGAGTCAAGTCTATTTGTTATTTTCGGTCAGCCTTGTAATTCTACCATGATGACATTTTTGCTCTGTCTCTCTTATTGTGGAGCTATGAAGATTGACCTTAACTGAGGTGAGTGAGGCCTCCAGTTCTTTAGATGTTCGTCTGGGTTCCTTTGTGACTTCCTAGATTAGTTGTAGAGTCTGTCGTTGAATTTTTTGGTAGGCCGGCCACTCCAGCTTTTTCCTTCAGTAAATGAAATCATCATTATAAACCGCAAATGGGGCAAATACTTTTTACAGAACTGTGTGGACCAATAAAACTCAAAACTAATATTTATTGCTCACTGATATACACTGTAGAGTTGGATATGCGATTGAAAATATGTGTGTTGTAGTATGTCCACTCTGTGTATCTGCAGGAGTTGGAGGACTTTGAAACTGTGTCAGACTTTGAGGTCCTGATGAAGTCCTCACACGGTCACAATGGTCCAAATGGACCCGACAGAGATGAATTCAAGAACCACAAAGATTATAACCAGGAGAAGCCCTCTAAACTCAAGCAACGGTAATCCCTCCATTTTCACATGCCAGCAGTGAATATTCAAAAATGAAAACTTAAAACTCCATTATTTATATCCAACTAGTGCACATACGTAACTTTTAGTCTTTCATCATTTCTTTAGTCACAATTTCTATAAATGTAATGCACATTCTGATCTGCCAGGTTCATATTGAAGAGAAACAAGCCAGAAAACAGCTGCCATTCATCAGCTCATGTGTCCGAGGAGGTGATGACCGGCGGCAAAGAAGAATATGAATTCCTCGTGCAGGCCTCTACTGTAAGACCATACACATCCTCCCTCACACTCACATACACTATCAATGTTGCTGATGACAAGAAGTATTGATTTACTATTTGATAATCTGGTGGTAGTCTGGTGTGATGGAGGGAAATCTCTCTGTACAGTATTACTACTCAGTGCGGATCTTCCCTGGTCAAGACCCCAGCAGTGTCTGGGTGGGCTGGGTCACTTCTGACTTCCATCAGTACGACCCAGGCTTCGAGCTGCACAATGTCCGAACTGTCATTGTCACTCTGGGAGATGAGAAAGGCAAAGTCCATGAGAGGTTAGTCAGTCTGCAGCCAACATATTTTGGAATTACTCTGAGCTGTATAATTTAATGCCATGGAATTGAATGTGTGATTAAGGTCGCAGGTTACGACTATATTTTAACAATACAGTAAATCATGTGATTCCAGTTGCATAGTGTGTGTGTGTGTGTGTGTGTGTTCTCCAGTGTAAAACGTAGTAACTGTTACATGGTTTGGGCTGGAGAGACTAGCAGTCCTGGTCAGGGGAGGAACAACAATGGCCTTGAGATCGGCTGTCTGGTTGACACAACAAGTGGCCTGTTGACCTTCTCAGCCAATGGCAAAGAACTCAACACATACTACCAGGTGACTATTTAAGAATTTGATGTGGTTCGATGCTCATCCTACCAACGTTACTTTTATTTATTATTTCCTACAACAAAATTTGGTCTCCCTCGTCCCTGCTTTGTCTCTATCCTTTTTGATTTGTTTTATCGAACCCACTGAAACCACAGTTCTGGTTCCAAAAGGTTGTGTGCTGAGCAATGTTGTGTATATGGTCCAATGCAGTGAGGAGTGTTCTGACCTGTATATTGGGGAGACTAAACAACCGTTCCACAGGCACATGGCACAAAACAGAAGAGCCAGCTCATCAGGACAGGACTTGGTTGTGCATATACCTCCACCAGATATCCAGATGTTTATTATATTCAGTAATCTGGGATCAGGAACCTATAAACTTGTCAAGACTATCTCAGTGATTGCGCTGAGATAGATGATATCAGGATCTGGATCACCATCAGAATAAAATCACCTGAACCCTCTTAATACAACTGAACTTTTTCATCAAATTTGATCAAAATCTTTTGAATACTATCAATATTTGAGTTATGTTCACTGGAAAAATGACCAAGATCCAGAATCTGGATTTTGATCCAGATCATCATCAAAATAAAATAAACTTAAACTTGCACGATAATACGACAGTGTAAGGGCCACATTGAAGAATTTTTTAGATTTTGGGAATAAAGTAATCTTACTAGAAAACAGGCAGTTCCATGGAGAGCCTCCAAAAAGAGTTGATTTGAGATGAATTTCTTTCCAGAGAATAAACATAGTTTCTTGCAAGTTCTTTTCAAAGTCCTGACACTGATGATATCTGTCCTCTAAACTAAGTGACTGAAATTAAGACAGTTTATCTCCTAATATTTTGACTTTTTTCTTGGAAAGACTTTATGATCAAGGTCTTGCCCCAATACTCGGTAGGATAATTAAGCGCTGATTATTTTTTTGTGTTGTGTCCACCCAAAAAATTAATCCGGATCTTGATTTTGATTATCACAAAATCACCTGAACTTCGTAAAATGCTGAAGCTATATGCCAACTCTCATCAAAATACTAATTTCAAAACATTTTGGGGTCATGTTGGTAACAGATAAATACACAAGCAATTAGATGTTCCACAAAAATCAGTAAAAGTGATAATTTTAAATATTGAATGTCATAAAACTTCAACTATATGTGACCTTTGAAGTTCAGAGGTCAAGAAACAACACCCTGGTCTCTCTCTTCACAAAAAGGCGTCTTGTGTTATAAATTCAGTCAAACTTTTTGCTGATGTACCCTACTGCTTATGTAACTCTGTACTCTTTTCTTTTCCCCAAATACCTGCCAAAACAAGAAGACCTCCTGTTGCCATAAAAATCTGCTGCAACTCAAATTGGTTTCGCTGTATTTACCCTACTAAAAACCTAAGTTTTCATATGACACTCTTACATCCTTACTATCTTTTTTTGACCTTTTGTCTAATTTTATTTAATTTCTAACTACTTCTGTAATCAAGAGTTTGTTACAAAACGTGCAGCAATAAGCCTTAATTCCAGTAAAGTTGTAGTCATGTTCTTTCTATGTGATGACGTAATTACGAATAGTAACTGCGTTCAGGCACGATTGCTCCTAGAAAAGTGTGAGTGTCGGCGGGGGGGGGGGGGGGGGGGGGGGGCAAAGGCGGGGTCACCCTGGACAAGTCGCCAGTTCATCGCAGGGCTCACATATAGAGACAAACAACCATCCATGCTCACATTCACACCTACGGGCAATTTAGAGTGACCAATTAACATAACCACCAGTTTGCATGGTTTTGGACTGTGGGAGGAAGCCAGAGTACCCGGAGAGAACCCACACAGACAAAGGGAGAACATATAATACTCGGCACAGAAAGGCCCTGACCTGGGAATCGAACCCAGGACCACTGCACCACTGTGCCGCCCAAAAGATGCACCTAACACTTTTCACTCTACTAGTTCTACCAGTCACACAACCATCAAAACTGACAAGCCCTTCTCTTCGACCCACCACTGTCCACTTTGTATGCCGTGTGGAGGTATATAACCACAGTAATTTTTGTAGTTCCTGCAACCGTGGACAAACAGTTTGATCCTGATATGTGCAGCTCACTGTGGGGTGTAATCTTCAACGATACAGCTAACAAATGTCTCAGAGAAAAGAGTGTTTTTAATTCTCTCTCTCTGTGCTCTTCCCATTTCAGTTTTGAATTTATGACATTTATTGACATTTCCAGTCTGAGACTGGAAAAAAAAAGCCTTTTTTGAAGAATGTTTTCATTTCTTCTTTCACTGACAAAACAGAATATCAATAATAACTACAAGCATTGTTTAACCTTGATTTTTAACTGCAAAAAGAGGTGACAGACTATATTGTTATCATGTCTTCTCAGGTGGAGCCCAGTACTAAGCTGTTCCCAGCTGTCTTTGCCAGGGCCACGAGCCCCAATGTCTTCCAGTTTGAACTGGGGCATATTAAGGTAAAAACAACAATCCAGTTTCATTATTTTAAAAAAGTTGCTGGACACCGTTTCAACTTTCTTCTACTTCTGAAGTTTTACCAGGTTATTGTTGTTGAAGATACTGTTTTATGACAATACAACTACATATGTGAACAATAAGTACTTTTTTGTACACATGTTAGATAACCTAATTTAAATTTCATCTTATGGGGTTCATGCCATCCTGCTGGTCTGATGTCTGTTTAATGACACTCTATTACAGAAAAGATGGACCTTGCAGCTGATATAATCAACGAAGAGAATGAGAGCAGCAAAACTGTGTCTTTAAATTCTGACTCTGAAGTAAAACATTTTTTTTCTCTTTAAGAGGCTGCTGATCATTTTACTCATGATCAAAACATGTGTCATGTGATGTCAGTTTGCTATGAACCTAAACATAACAAGACTCATGAACATTAATGTGAAAGCAACACTTGGTTTACAAAAGGAGAAATTAGTTTAAATTTGTTCACTACATTCATCTAATATGTGGGATCATCAAAATTTTTCTAATATTTCTAGAATGTGATGCCTCTGTCAGCTGGACTATTTAAGAGTGAGCGGAATAACCCGGTTGATCAGTGTCCTCCACGGCTGCATGTCCAGTTTCTCACCCCTGTTTTATGGAGTCGTGTACCCAACCACTTCCTCAAGGTAACTGCTCCTACTGATTTATTTTAGCTTTTCATTCTGGGGGAGGTGTGTGCCATGGATAAAAATGGGTGTAAAAACTAAAAGTTATAGAAATATTATATGAATCCCTTATGAATTATATCTTTTCTTTCAGGCATCAGCATCGAGAGTGAATGACAGACACGGTTGGCTTGTCCAGTGTAATGAACCTCTGCAGTTCATGTCCTTACACATACCTGAGGAGAACAGGTGGAGAACACACACACACACACACACACACACACACACACACACAAACACACACAAACACACAAACACACACACACACACACACATACAAACACACACACACACACACACAAACAAACACATACATACGTACCTTTCTCATATAGTTTCTGTGTATGTTGTCTAGGTCGGTGGATATTCTGGAACTGTCGGAGCAGCGAGACCTATTAAAGTTCCACTACCACACCCTGAGACTTTACTCTGCAATCTGTGCTTTGGCAAACAACCGAGTGGCTCATGCCCTCTGCTCACACATAGACGAATCACAGTTACTGCAGGCTATAGAGAACAAGTACATGCCAGGTAACCCAACAAGTATGAACAGGAGAAATGTACACACTAGTGCTTCTCAAAAAATTAGAATATCATGTTTGTTTGTTTTTTTTTCAGTTACTTATGAAAGTGAATATTTAATGTATTCAAGACTCATTACAAATACAGAAAATGTTTCAAGCATTTTACTGTTTTAATTTTGATGTTGGCGATGGGGGAACAGAGAGCGGAGCTCCTTCTCCAGAAGGTTTACACAGCTCCTTTGCCAAACAGAGAGAGAACACAGAGAACATGCTGGACTCTCCGTTTAACACGTTTCCCATATCCCTGCACTTCCCTGCACCTTTTTAAATAAATGCACATCATGACTCTTTGTACAATATAGCACCCTGTAGCAACATTACTATTCATATTCATTGCAGTTATTACTAGAATTACTGATTTACTTGTGTTATGCGCATTTGTACATACATACTTGTATATACTGTAGATGTAGTTTTTTTTAATTGTCCTTGATCTTACTCTTCACTTCTCCACTTTTATGTTTATATAGTGCCTTACCTATTTTTTTTTTTTTATTGCAGCTGTAACAAAGTAATTACCCAGATTGGGATCAATATGGATGCATTTTATTGATCCCAATCTGGGAAATCTATCTATCTATCTATTTATCCATCTATCCATCTATCCATCTGTCCATCCATCTATCTGTCTGAAAGTTTAAGTTTTTAAATGAAAATATGAAATTTTGAACATTTCCATGATTTTTTTTTTCAACAGCAGATAAACATAAATGCTGATAAACTTATAAATGAGTAGATGTCTCACCATTGTGATGGCTCGGTTTTTAATGTCTTTCATCAAGAAGGTTTTCACTTTATTTTTCTTAGAAACCACATGACCACTAAATTAATTCATCTCTCTACACTTTCCTACCTCACTGCTTCAAGCCCATGAGTTCCAACTAAATACATAAATCTTTTTACACTTTACAAATACAGTTTCATTTTAACAAAAGGGTCAGTAATTTCCTAAAACAGGTGCTCACATTAGTTTCAAAGGAATGTTATTTAAACTCAAGAAGGAAATAGTGCATTTGGACAATATAGCTCTGTGGCATAAATGAAAAAGATATATCAGGCTCGATTCACACAGTACATTATTTGCTGGTTCACATCTGTTTTGCATGTTAATAATAATGATGAAAAAATAAAGATTATCAGATCACATTTCAAAAGACATCCTGAAATACAAAGTTACAAAGTATAAGAAAAATCTGTCACACACACTCTTCAGGGGCAGAGATTTCAGATGATAGTCATGAAGGAGTGAAGAACAAACATAGGTACATTATAATTTATATTATCACAATATTAGTAGATTTAAAGATTATCCTCATATTATGTGGGTGTACTTTATCTGTTCTTTCACATAGTTTATAGTCTATAGCAACATATGATAATGTATGACAAGTATGTAATAGTAATGGAAATAGTCAAGTAGTTAAAGCAATGTAAAGTTTAAACACTGTAAATATGCTAGTTTAAATACACTGTGGTATTGTTGAATGCAACCTACCTGTTTTGTTTTTTTTAAGGGCACTATGTGGTGCATTGATTGACTAGGAATTTAGATACAGCAATAAACTGACTAACAATAAATAGTGTTAATTAATTGTAGCAAAGAGATTTCAGACACAGTTGATCTGTAATTGCCAGTAACAGGTAAAGTATGAGTGTTTGTTGATAATAACATAAATGGTAATTTTAAGGCTGTGTAACGGGCTTCCTGTCCGTCTCTCACTCATAGGTTTGCTTCGTGAAGGGTACTACGACCTCCTCATTGACATTCACTTGAGTAGCTACGCCACGGCTCGCCTCATGATGAACAATGAGTATATTGTTCCAATGACTGATGAAACAAAGAGCATCACCCTGTTTCCAGATGAGAAGAAGAAACATGGCCTGCCAGGGATAGGCATCAGCACCTCCCTGAGACCCAGAATGCACTTCTCATCCCCCAGTTTCATCACTGGGAGCAGACTGTGGCATTGTAGTAACAGCAACAATGGATCAGGGCCAGGAGACTGTTTCCAGTACAGCCCTGAATTCCCTTTAGATATACTGAAAATCAAAACAACTGAGATGCTCACAGAGGCAGTGAGGGAAGGAAGCATGCATGTGCGGGATCCAGTAGGAGGCAGCACTGAGTTTCTCTTTGTCCCCCTCATCAAGCTGTTCTACACCATGCTGATCATGGGAGTTTTCCAAAGCAGAGACCTGAAAAATATCCTCAGACTCATTGAACCATCTGTGTTCTGTGAACCATGGGAAGGGCAGGAGGACACACACAAGGAGAAGGAGGTGGTGAAGGACACAGAGACTAAAAGAAGAAACATGCCTAAAGAAGGACTGTTACAGATGAAGCTACCAGAGCCTGTAAAACTCCAGGTGACATTCACTGAACCCTCTATTTGTTTAACTATATCAGATTAGCACTTTTTAAATTTAAAAAAGTATTTGCATTTTGCTTAGCACTACCCTCATCATGGTGCATCGACATACAAGAGGAAATAGAATACTGAAGGAAAATTGCTGTTTTTGTTGTATGGTTAAAGATCCTCAGGTAGTTGCAGGTAGCTCTTTATGAACATAAGAGGTGGACATAGTGACAGGGGCTCATATGGGGTCACAACTAAGCATAACTTTATAAATTACCAGAGGATGTAATAATGACATATACCTGCACTGAACTTATCTCAGCAACTGTCTACACTATGCTGTGCACTCTACCTTCTAATGGAAGGCAAATTTAAGTTTTTCTCAGGTAACAGACAAGGAGAGTATGAATGTCCACACGAGATACAAATACAATCAATGAACAATCAAAAAACGAAGTACAAATGCAACAGACAGCCATACACCATGGTGGACAAACACGCATTGTATGGAGCCAAATAGGGTTTCAGGATGTTCCAACAAACAAGACCTCAAATATAAAGTTTGTTTTATGTGGAACACTGATGTAGTACCAAACTGACAGAGGAAAGAATTTAAATTTGTGTGTCTCACACAACAAAAATGACAACCTAAGGATCAACAAAACACACTTTGCATTTAAAAAAGTGATAGAGTGGTATTAAAAAAGTCATAGAGAATTAAAAAAATGCAAGATGAGTTCAAGTACATCAAAATCTTACTTAAATGCAGTGCTTGAGTAAATTACAATTATTTTATCCCTGATTTTTCTATTATTTTTGTTTTTAATGCAAATTTATATTTGTTCCAAATTACTTATTTGATTAATAATTTTTTAAAGACACAGTTAACCAAACAGGTCAACCATTCAATCACTTCACCAGAGAGATATATTACATATGAAAAAAAATCCATCCATCCATCTTCTTCTGCTTATCTGGGATCAGGTTGTAGTGGCAGCAGGCTAAGCAGGGTATTCCTAAATGTCCCTCTCCCCAGCAAAACTTTCCAGCTCTTCCTGGGCAATCCAGACTTATTCCCAGGCCAGATAACATAATAGTAATCCCTACAGTGACATACAACTACCAGGCAGGTGTGGGCACCCACAACTCTAATAAAGCAGAATTCAGCCCCGCTTCAGGATTTCAGTTCCAGAACTGAAATCGAGTTGTGTCGATGCCCAATTACTATATATCTAGCTGAACTAATCTACCTCACTACATTTTAAAAAATAGATGTGTTCTGTAACAGTTCTTGCTTTGAAGCCCATTAAATTGTCAGAATTTTCTTTACACTAATTGGCTGAATGACATAGTAAGAGACGGCCATTTAAAAGCACTGGGACACTCCTTTCCTCAGTAGTCAAAATGTTGCACAGCTGTTTTAAAAACCCACATCAAAACCAGAAGATGAAGATGACAAATTTAAAAGAAAATAAGGAAACAGTATACAGCAAACATGTTTACCTTTTTTTTGATGATGTTTATTTGCTTAACTTAATTTTTAGAAATACAGAATATGAAATACACTGAAGAGATATACATTACACATATACAATACATTACAAGACTTCTAAAAATATTTTCCAAAGTAATTTTTTGTTCCTTTTTTTCACTTAATATGCAGGGGACTCAACATTATGTTTGGTTATATGTGTCTGATCTGTGTGTGTGTAGATGTGCCATGTGTTGCAGTACTTGTGTGACTGCCAGGTGCGTCATCGTATTGAGGCAGTTGTGGCCTTCTCTGATGACTTTGTGGCCTGTCTCCAAGACAACCAACGCTTCCGCTACAATGAGGTGATGCTCGCACTCAACATGTCTGCAGCCCTCACTGCTAAGAAGACCAAAGAGTTCCGATCTCCTCCACAGGAACAGGTAAGAAGACCACTGAAGGAGAGAGAAGCTGAGATGGAGGACAGAACAGACAAAGGCAGACTTTAGAAGAATAATATATGTTTAAAAGTATGAATTAGGGCAAGTCTCGTGTATTTTCTCATTTGTCATACACAAGAACAAATTTAAGGCACTTGTGAAGCTTTAGGGTCCTAGCGTACTAAAAGATTCTGGTGCAACTTTTGGTTCCTGTCAAGGTGTGACTCCTGAGTGCCCATCTGGGCTCTTCACACAATACAGTAAAAGGCATCTGTTAAACAATATCTGTTGATCAATAACACAAATAAATAATAAAAAGCTAACTAAATTATTTTCTTCTACAGCACTAATTTGATCCTTTTTTTCCACATTTCACATTAACATGATTCTCCCACATCTATTCCGGTACTTGATACTGACTGGCATGTGTCTGATAATACACATTATCAGATAGATATACAATAAGACACTAGAATTCTGGATGTGCTGTGGAGTTTTGCCAACCAGAGGTGAAAGTATAGTTGTGAGATGTTTAGAGATGTTATAGGTAACTACTTATACTTATAATTACTTAATTACTTAATTACTCTGGTTAGCAAAACTCCACACAACATCCAGAATTCTAATGACTTCACCAGCAAAGTTCGGGACCTCAGGCTGGCACCAGAGGAAACCATGGTCTCCTTTGATGTCACCTCACTCTTTACATGCACACAGACAGAAGCATGGCTGCGCCATGAGCTCCCCAGTGTCTCCTATTGTGGCCAACCTCTACATGGAGGAAGTGGAAAGTAGGGCACTGAGCTCCTTCAAAGGAACAACCCCGAGCCATTGGTTCAGATATGTGGAAGACACCTGGGTCAAGATTAGAACCCAAGAGGTAGAAGCCTTCACGGAACACCTTAACTCAGTAGACAGCAACATCAAATTCACAAGGGAGGACATGAAAGAGAACAGGCTGCCTTTCCTGGACTGTGCTATACACCTTGAGAAGGACGGAGGGCTCAACATTGAAGTCTACCGGAAACCTACTCACACAGACCAGTACCTGCTCTTCAACTCTCACCACCCTTTGGAACACAAGCTGGGAGTTATCAGAACCCTACATCACCGGCCTGAAAATGTTCCCACAAGGACAGAGGGGAAGTCTAAG
>KV751381.1:1800263-1831408 GCA_001698575.1 Mola mola | reverse complement strand
GCATCTCTTAAGGCCTTCAAAACTGGGTGGCTGGGATCCCCTCAAGAGGTTATAGAAACATGATGTTTTCCTTTTAAAGTGTCCTTCCTGTTCCAGTCTGACCTGTATTTCGGTTTTGGATATAAGTGGTATTCGTTTAAGGTATGCCAGAATACAGCTCCGTACCTGCAAGTATTTCCAAAGATCTTTGTTTGGGAGTTTATACTTTTCCCTTAATTGTTCAAAAGACAGAAGTTGTTTTCCATCAAATAAGTCCCCAATGTAAACGATTCCCAGTTTGACCCAACCGGCCCAGGAAAATCTTTTTTTTTTACCTAACCTGAGGCTTTTATTATGCCATAATGATGATTTATTTGTAAAATTGGGATTTACGCCCACGGTCTTATGTTAGGCTTTCCATGTCTCCTGTGAGAAAGTGAGCACTGGATTATTATAAGGGATGACATCACTAGTTTGAGTAATAAAGGCCTGGACTGGGAAAGGGTATGTAAGGTCTTTCTCTATACCCACCCACGCTGGAGCTTGGTCTGCTGTCATATATAATTTTGATAATTGTTTGAGACAGAGAGCATAATGATACTAGGCTATATGGGGGAGGCCTAGGCCTCCATCCTCTATGGCGGCGTAAAGTTTTGTCCGATTTATATATGGTTTTTTACCAGCCCATAAAAAATTGTAAACAGCTTCATTATATTTTAATAGTGCATTGCGTGGTAAGCTTAATGGTAACATATTACTTATATAATTCATTTTGCCTTTTGCCATCTTTAAAATATTAATTTTACCCAGAAGTGACAGTCCCAGTTTTGGTCCAGTTTTGTATCATAAGCTCAATTTTTTGAATTAGAGGGGGTAGATTGATTGTCATAATGTTATCCAGCCGCGGAGTGATCTTTATACCTGAATATGTTAGGCCAGATGGCTGCCATGAAAATTGTCAACCCTGCCGAACACTGGGTGGACAGAGTCTCGATAGGGGCATTGCTTCAGACTTTGACCAGTTGATCTTGTGGCTGTGTTTATCTTGTGGGATTGTAATATAATAATTTAACTCAGTTAAAAAAAGATGGACCAAGACCAAATTTTTCTAGTGACCGAAAAAGGTACACCCACTCAGCCCTGTCGAATGCTTTCTCAAGAGCCAGCGAGAAAGCTACAGTTATATCTGCCTCATTTCCAGCTTGCCACATGAGATGGAGTAACCTGCGTAGGTTGTCAGATGATGTCCTGTTCTTAATGAAACCCACTTGATCTTGGTGAATAAGTTTTGGTAAAACAACCTCCAGTCTAGATGCTAAAATCTTTAAAATCTGCTAAAAGCAGCTTAGCATCAACATTAATCAGTGATACCGGGCAGTAGTGGTCACATTGTTGTGGGTCCCTGTCTTTTTTTATAAATCAAAGTTATTATAGCAGTTTCCATACTATCTGGAAGAGAACCTCTTTCTAAGGCATCCTTGAATACTCTAAGTAGTTTTGGGGCAAGAAGATCTGAAAATGTTTTCTAAAATTCAGCCGGGAGGCCGTCCTCCCCTGGAGATTTCCCACCCTACAGGTCCTGTATAGCCTTTTTAACCTCCTCCAATGTAATATTTGCTCCAATTTCACCCCGTTCCTCCCGTGATCGGGTTGGGCAGTTTACACTAGATAAAAAAAAACTAATATCTTGAAAACTTGGGTTATCTGATTTATAAAGATTTTGATAAAATGTGGTGAATATTTGTGGTGTGCATTTATGTCTCTGTCGTCTATCTTCAGTTCACCTCTATCATTCTGTATCCCTGGTATAATTGATTGGGTATACTGCTGCTTTGCTCTCTGTGCAAGAAATCTCCCTGTTCTCTCCCCTTGTTCATAATATTTGTGTTTAGTTCTGAATAATGTATATTCGACTTTCTTCTGTAATATAGAGTTGTAGTTTGCTTTTAATTTATTTAGTTCAAGAAGAGTCGAGTTGTCGGATTGGGACGAGTACATCTTTTAATTTTTTTAATATCCGCCTCCAGTTCATGAAGATATTGAGCAGATTTCTTTTTCAGATATGAGCAATGTTGAATAAGTTGACCTCTAATAACGGCCTTAAAATCCACAGCTGGATTTGACACTGAGTCTTCATTGTTCAGCCAATAATCTAGTATCTCACTTTTGATAAATTCCACTGACTGCTCATCCTTGAGCAGGGATGAGTTAAATCTCCACCTAGTGGGCCGAAGTTTTGGCGCATGATCTGATACTACCTACAGTCGTTTGTTCAGTGATAGAGAATAGTGATTTTGAGATGAGAAAATAAGCTATACTTGAATAAGAGATACATGTATGTGGATGGGAATAAAAAGTAAATTCCTTGTCTGAAGGGTGAAAATATCTCCAAACATCCACTAAATCTAACCCCCTTCCAATGTATCAATTGCTTTTCATGCCTGTGAGGGTCGTGTAATACCCCATGTATACGTTTTATCAACCTCAGGGTTCCTAACATTATTGAAATCCCCACCTAATAGTATATAAAAGTTTCCAAACTATGTAATTTCATTACTAACCTCTACAAAGAAGCCCGGCTGGTCTGCTGTTGGAGCGTATATGTTCATAAAAGTACACCCAATACCAAAGAGTTCAGCATCTATAGCTAACCATCTCCCCTCCTCATCTGATTGTTGTTTAAGTATTTTAATATTAAAATTCTTCTGAATTAAAATGGCAACTCCCCTCTGACTAGAAGACCCGGCACTATATAGAACTTTCCCAACCCAATCCCTTTGCAATAATAAGTCCTCCTTTTCCAAATGAGTCTCCTGCAGGAAGACCAGATCTGGATTTTTCTGTTTGAGATACAATAGAATCCTCCTCCTTTTGATGGCTGAGTTTGCACCCTTAACATTCAATGACGTCAATCTGATGTCAACCAGTTCACCCATAGTTTCTTACTAATGTATAGTTAGCCAGATAATTAAAAGCATTTACCAGAAAATACTTAAAGACATCCTTCCCTGTTAAATCTTTCCCTCGTGAAACGACAGAACTTGCACATAACTCAACACTGTCTGACAAGACATTAACACAACATATATAAAAAGAAAAAGAAAAAACAACTATTAGCCCTAAAGGAGCATGGGGCTCTCCTGCTCCAACTAAACTACTATAGTGCATCCGTATGTAAGGGGCACCTGGCCTGCCTCTGGATATGACATCCCCCACTCTTGGAGCTGTTTCTCCACCGTGTCAGACTTTCTACACTGCTGGAGCACATCTTGAGAAAGATCCTGGAAGAAGGAGATCCTGTTGCCCTGCCATTCGAGTCTCCTCTTCTCACGGGTAGCCCAAAGAACGGCTTCTCTAGCACTGAATCTCAGAAAGCGAGCCAAAGTATGACGGGTGCGACCATCGTCCCACTTCAGGCCGTTGCGATGGGTTCGCTCCAGTTCAAATCCCGCTTCCACATTGAGGCCCAGTTTTTCATCCAGTATGTTGAGCACAAAACCACTTAGATCTTGTTTCTCTACATTTTCAGGTATGCCCACCACACGCACATTATTCCGCCTACCTGCATTTTCTAAGTATGTAACTTTATCCTGGAGCTTTTTTAAGTTTGATATGGCGGAGTCTATGCTAGCCCTTCGGCTGTTGCTGACGTCTTCCAGGTCAGAAATCCTAGTTTCAGTTTCCGTCACCCGCGCACCAAGTTGCTCCACCATAGTTTGTAGCGTTACCAGGCCTGTTTTCACGCTGCTAACATCTGCTGCTATCCCTTGCAAAAGGCTTTTGATGCTGGCGAGCTCGGACATGGTGTTGTCAGGTGTGGCAGGGCTGTGATCTTGCGTGTCCATCTTGTCCTCCATCACGTTCTTTTTGGATTGTCTCGTTGAACGATGGTTTTGCTTCGGGTCCTGTGACATATTTGTTAATAGCACTGTCTGAAACAATTTTAGCAAAGTTTATCCCAGATATGTGGCTGTGGCATGGGGGTGGGGAAACCCAGCAGAGTGGAGCCAAATGCTAGGCAGCCATGTCGGTGTCCCACTCCACCGGAAGTTTACATAATTACATAAAAAAATCCTCTCTTTTAACTTTTGCTGCTACTCTTTTGTCACTGATCATTCCTTACACTTTTCTACACCCACTCCACCCTGCCTGCACTCGCTTCTTCACCTCTTTACCACACTCCCCGTTGCTCTGATCAGTTGACCCTTTATAATTCAACTCATGTACCTTTTCCACCTCTACTCCCTTATAAGCTCACCGTTCCACTTGTGTCCCTTTCATTCACACACATGTATTCTGTCTTGCCACGACTGACTTTAATGCCTCTTCTTTCCAGCGCATACCTCCACCTCTCCAGGTTTTTTTCCACCTGGTCCTTGCTTTCGCTAGAGATCACAATGTCATCTGCAAACATCATCGTCCATGGAGATTCATGGCTGACCTCATCTGCCAGTCTGTCCATCACCATAGCAAACAAAAGGGGCTCAGGGCCGATCCTTGATGCAGACCTACCTCCACCTTGAAGCCATCCGTCTCTCATACAGCACACCTCACAACTGTCATACTACTCTCATATAGCACCACTGGTCCCCCCTGGACACCCTGTCATAGGCTCTAAATCCACAAAGACACAATACTTCCCATTCTGACCTTCGCTATACTTCTCCATCGGCATTCTCAAAGCAAACGAACATGTAGTGCTCTTTCTTCGCACAAAACCATACTGCTGCTCACAAATCATCACTTCGTCTCTTACTCTTTCCCAAATCTTCATTGTTTGGCTCACCAGCGTTATCCCTCTGTAATTGCTACATCCCTGCACATCACCCATGCACCTTAAAGATCAGCACCAGTACACGTTTTCTCTATTATTCAGGCATCTTCTCACTGTCCAAGATCATGTTGAACAGTTTCGTCAAAAACTCCACTGCCCTCCCTCCTAGACACTTCCATACCTCTACCAGTATGTAATCAGGACCAACTGCCTTTCCATTCTTCATTCTCTTCAAAGCTTTTCTCACTTCATCTTGACTAATATTTTCAACTTCCTGTTTCACAGTTTCCATCTCCTCCACTCTTCTTTCCCTCTCATTGTCTTCAATCATCAACTCCTCAAAGTACTCTTTCCATCTTATCAGCACACTCTTCTCCCTTGATAGTTCATTTCTATTCCTATCCTTAGCCACCCTAACCTGCTGCACATCTTTCCCAGTTTGGTCCCTCTGTCTCACCAGTCAATACAGATCCTTTTCTCCTTCCGTAGTGTCCAACCTCTGATAAAGCTCATCATATGCCTCCTGTTTAGACTTTGCCACCTCTCTCGTCGCCTTAAGTTGCATCTACTAGTATTCCTGTCGACTCTCTTTCGTTCTCAAATCAATTTAAATGAATTTCTTCCTCGCCAACATCTTCCTCTGAATACTCTCCTGTACTTCCTCATTCCATCACCAAGTCTCCTTATTATCCTTCCTCTGTCCAGATGACACACCAAACACCCCCCTACCTCTCTCCCTGATCACTGTTGCTTTACTTATTCAGTCATCTGGTATTTCTTCACAATCACTCAGAGCCTGTCTCAACCTCTCCCTGAAGTCCTCGCAGCAGTCTTCCTTTTTCATCTTCGACCATTTGCATTTGATTTACCAAAACTAAAGAATGTAAACCCAAAACAATAGAGTCAGTTTAATCTGTAAAATCAGTGGTTAAGGCACTTGGTCAACTTGCCGAATAGGTTAAAATAAATTTTTTGACTTTTTTTTTGCCAAAAGTAAAAAATATTATTGTTGCAGAATAAGGCAAATGGTGTTATTTTTCCAAAATACATTAAGTACGTAATATAAACATGTATGAGCTCGTTATACTTCTCACTGAAGTGAAAGTTGGAAAAGAATATGGATTCTGATTTAGGATTCCCAAACACCCCCTGACTCATTCATATTCATTGCTCTCTGTCTCTGCAGTTACATTACAGCAGTTGATTTCAGATACAATGGTCCGCTGGGCTCAGGAGTCAGTTATTGAGGATCCAGACCTGGTCAGAGCCATGTTTGTCCTGCTGCACCGCCAGTATGATGGCATTGGAGGACAGGTTGGTCTAGTATACACTGTTACATTAAAGAATGACCGACATCTTAAAGGGGAAAAAGCTTCCTCCTATGTTTTTAATTTGCTGAGCAGTATATTTTATATTTTAAACCCTGTCAGGGTTACATATTGCTCCTTTAAGAAACAAAAAAAGGTTTAACATTGAATGAAGCTAATTTCTTAACAAAGCCGACTAATGTTAAATACCGAAATGAGACTTCACCAACATTATAAATGTAAATAATATTACATTAACACTGACTCCACAGTGCAACATGACAGAGAGAAAGGACTGAGTTATTATATTACACAGACTTTACAGCAGTAATATTCGTATTATTTATGTTGACAGTGATGTCTGCACCTTTAACCAAATTTACAGCTGCTTTCTGTTTCATGGCAATAGCATGTTGTCATGAAATCAGCTTTAGTGACCACTCGTTAATACAATTACATTACAAGATATGAGGCAAAGAAAATGTTATAAATTTCCTGTTTCCTTTATATGGTAATCTATAGGATTGCCACATAAACTTTACCTGCCATTATCAGTAAGTGCTGTGACTATCAGTCATTATTGTGATGTAGATTTTTTTTTAATGTTAAGTTTGTGGCCGATTGGATAATGTATACTTAAGTTTACAACGACTTACTGTTTCATGGCAAGTAAGATTTCATAGTCAAACTCACAAGATTTGTCGTAGAACGTCATCAAGGTGATAACGACTTCCTCTTTCAAGGACAAACATCAAAATTTGTTGCCTTGCCATGACCATGCTGGTCAATGAAAACTCAAAATCATTTGGTTCTGTAGTATATTCTCACAAAATTTCATGAGTTTTCACACATGTTTAGGTCATCAGAAACAACTAAGTTTGGAGAAATACAATAATAATAATTCGTTCAGTTTTAATACTGCCTTCACACATCACGTCATTACATTTGCAAGGCCGTCTGTTCTTGCATAACTTTAAACTTTTATAGATTTTTGGCGTATTTTCATAGTGATGTGGAATATATATCATAACTGTTGCCTTTTTTCAAATGTATTGTCAAAATTGACTGTGACAACAAAGATGTTTGACAGCTATAATAATAATCACGTTCACCACCTCTTTTGATATTTTTGCATGCTAACATTTGATAATTAATACTAAACACAAAGTAGTGTACAATGAATAGTAAGGGAATGTCATTTATTTTAAAGTGGGGTTTGGTCATAAACCAATTTTTGAATTTGGGCAGGTGCGGGCTCTTCCAAAGACCTATACTATAAACTCTGTATCGATTGAGGACACCATCAACATGTTGGCTGCTCTGGGCCAGATCAGATCTCTGCTGAGTGTGCGTATGGGGAAAGAGGAGGAGAAACTGATGATCAGAGGTCTGGGGTGAGAACACAATCTATACAGCTCCTGAAGGCCCTTTCACACTCACTTGCTACTTTTCTCCTATTTTTACTTTTATTTATATTTATGGGAGGTGGTAACTGGACAAAAGTTTAAACTGAACAACGTGGAAATGTCTGGTGAAAAATTCTAAAAATCATAAAAGTGTCTCATATACTGTGCAAACGACATACTGTACTCATGGTATGTAATTAAGAAGCAGTAAACTAGCAGTCTAGTCTGATAAAATCTGAAGCAAATGCACACCAGAGGACTCTGATTGTGAAACTTTTAACTGGTCTCTATGCAGTGATATCATGAACAACAAGGTGTTCTATCAGCACCCTAACCTGATGAGAGCTCTGGGGATGCACGAGACTGTCATGGAGGTCATGGTCAATGTCCTCAGTGGAGGAGACTCTAAGGTACAGGATTATTTAACTGAAGTTCAATCATTGTCAAGAGGGACCAGCTTATTATTATAATGTATTATTTACTATTAGCTTTGTCTTAATCAAGATGAACTGAAAATTGATGACTGCTTTCTCAAATACAGCTAATTTGAAACAATTTTACCAGAAAAGTGTACAGGCAAAAATAACGTCATAGTAAAACTTAATGGATGATAGAACATACATAATAAGAAGACATTGGATGCATGGGTTTTGTGTAAGTCTGTACATGATGTCTGTGTTTTTGTAGGAAATTACCTTTCCTAAAATGGTGGCCAACTGTTGTCGATTTCTCTGTTACTTCTGTCGAATAAGCCGTCAGAACCAGAAAGCCATGTTCGACCACCTTAGCTACCTGCTGGAGAACAGCAGTGTTGGCCTTGGTGAGTGAGTCAGATTCATCATGTGTCTGCTTTTTACTTCTCCATTGACTCCCTGAGTTTTATTTTTTCAAAATGAAATGCGTTTTTTACAACTGGATGTCTATGTTTGTGGGGGAAAATTCTATTCACAAGTGTTGTTCTAATACTGATGAGCTAATTTAACTATATTACTTATGTAGTGTCTGTCCTCTCTTCCCTTCTACAGCGTCACCATCCATGCGAGGCTCTACTCCTCTAGATGTGGCTGCAGCTTCTGTCATGGATAATAATGAATTGGCCCTTGCTTTAAGAGAACCAGACCTGGAGAAGGTGAGGTTGATTTTTATGCACGTACAAAGATAGTCAGAACATTAGTAATTTAAGTGTTGATTGCAGTATACTAAAGTGCATGTCAAAAGTCTGAAGGGCGCTGGCAAACCCACTCCTCATGTTACACAGACTAAAAACAGATGGTGACATTAATATACTATAATACATCAGTCCTGTCAGTCCTAAATTTTATTACTACTACTATTTGCTATTCTCACAGAATACTGCATATTCCATTATAGAGGACATACTGTATATGTCACCAATACACACATATCAGTCTATCACAACATGGGAGGGTGTCTTTATCCCCCTTGTGGTTTTGCATGAAGGTGGTGCAGTACCTGGCTGGCTGTGGGCTGCAGAGCTGTGTGATGTTAGTGCATAAAGGATACCCTGACATCGGCTGGAACCCTGTGGAGGGTGAACGCTACCTCGACTTCCTACGCTTTGCTGTCTTCTGCAATGGTGGGAATTTAAACATTCTTTGGCTGCCGTGTAATTTAATCTGTCCTTGCCATGAAGTATTTTGTATTGAATGCCTTCACTCTTGTGTGGTCAGGTGAAAGTGTGGAGGAGAATGCCAATGTTGTCGTGAGGCTTCTGATTCGACGACCAGAATGTTTTGGCCCCGCCCTTCGAGGTGAAGGTGGTAATGGTTTGTTGGCAGCGATGGAAGAAGCCATTAACATCTGTCAAGATTGTTCCAAAGATGGGCCATCTCCTATGTCTGACAGCAGCAAGACACTGTAAGACATTGTAGCCACATTTCATTTATCTGCTGTCTGTTGATGAGATTTTCATGTAGACACCCTCTGTATTAGCAGTTACATTATCTATGTTTACATGGACACAAATACCGGAATAAAGGGATAATCAGAAAAAAAAAAATGCTTCATGTAAACAAGTCAATTTGAAGATTCTGATCCGATTCGGCTCATTCAGAAAGAAATAATATTCCGATCGAGAGGGGTGGTCTATGCTGATCCTTATTCCGAACCGCGTCCATGTACACACTTATTCCAATCGCGACTTCCTTTTTGGGGTAAAATTACCCTCACTATGCATCTGTGCTGCTTATGTCCTCCCGCTCTCTCCTCCTGTAACGCAGGTGCATTATACATTGCTGAGCCTGTAGCTTGATCACGGAGAACAGCAGAAACAAAAGTAGGGCTTTCACAACCTGGCACATTCTTTAAGATTGCTGAGTTTAAATTGCAGGGAAAAGCACAAAAGTGCAAAGTGTAGCCACAATCCCTCAAATTTTTAATCTGATTAAGAAATTTTGCACATGTAAACATAGCTATTGTGTCTTTTTACATAAAGATGGACAACTGGACAGCTCCTTAGAAAGGTTTTCTTCACAGAAAACCTGAGGAACAAATCCTGAAAACTTGCGCCAGTGGGCTCAACATTGTAGAAACAAAACTTACTATACTGATGCATCAACTTGTAGGTGACCTTGTATAAGGAGCCTTTCCTCTTCTTCCTGTCTGATTCAAACATGTTTGGCTGAATTCCTCCAATGTTAGAACTTACCACTGTGCAGCATATGTGCAGCAAAGATCCATCTTTTAAACTAGTCTACTACTGACAGAGCAGATAACAGAGCAGGTAAGCTTCGACTTGCTCTGTCTGTGAGTGAAGACAGGTGAGGTTAAAGTAGCACATTCATAGATTTCTAGAACCTAGGTGAGGCAAAGGTTTAAAATGACTGTACATCCAAGTAATTTAATGCTATAAATGGATTTTGTCATAAAAGTTTGTCACATCAGCAAAGAAAAAATTGACTTCAAAACTAAAAAGTTGGAGACAGCACTGATATGTTATTTTTTGTATATGCATGTACAGCAGTGACATGCTGGATGAAGAAGAAGATGATGTTATCCACATGGGAAATGCCATCATGACCTTCTATGCTGCTCTCATTGACCTGCTGGGCCGCTGTGCTCCAGAGATGCATGTGAGTAATCACACACACACTCAAACGTGTGCTGTATATATACTGACACTAAATTAATCCTTTTTAAATCAGTTGATCCATGCTGGTAAAGGTGAAGCCATCCGTATCAGGGCCATTCTGAGGTCACTGATACCTATTGAAGACCTCTTGGGAGTCATCAGCATTCCATTTTGCATGCCCAGCTTTGGGAAAGGTGAGCAACATCCAGCACCCACCCCACCTGATTTACAAGAGGATAATACTTCTCTGTACGGGATTGATAGAAGGCAGTGACTGGGCTGGTCTGAACTTCAATCTTGTTTCTTCCATATGTGTGTGTGTGTTTCGATTTGTTTGCCTCGTGCTTAGATGGGTTGGTGTTGGAGCCGGACATGTCTGCTGGTTTTTGCCCAGACCATAAAGCAGCCATGGTGCTGTTTCTGCATAGAGTCTATGGTATAGAAGACCAACACTTCCTGTTGCACCTGCTGGAGGTCGGTTTCTTACCAGACCTGAGAGCTGCTGCATCTCTGGACACTGTAAGAATATGTGTGGGTATGTGTGCGAGAGTGAGAGAGAGAAACTGCTGCTTCACTGTTTGCCTTTGCCTTTTTTTAAGAACCGTTCAAGTAACTTTAAATCTCCAAGGAGCCTTTCAGTCTAGTTATTGTTTTGGTGTTATGGGTTGCACCTGTACCTGTTTCCTACTTGTAGATTATTTTTCACCGTAATGTCTTTTTTCCTGAATTACATACTTGCTGATTTATCATCTTCCATCCATCCATTTTCTATCGCTTATCCTGTTAGGGGTCGAGGGGGGCTGGAGCCTATCTCAGCATCTTTGGGCGAAGGCGGGGTCACCCTGGACAATTTGCCAGTTCATCGCAGGGTTTACATATAGAGACAAACAACCATCCACACTCACATTCACACCTACGGATAATTTAGAGTGACCAATTAACCTAAACCCCATTTGCATGTTTTTGGACTGTGGGAGGAAGCCGGAGTACCCGGAGAGAACCCAGGACCTTCTTGCTGTGAGGCGACAGTGCTAACCACTGCACCACTGTGCCGCCCCTTATTGTTCCTAATTTTACTGTGTTGTTGCTAGCCATTTAACTTTGATATTTTCTATTTTTTTACTGTACGTAAAGCACTTTATAAATTGTTTTTGAAAAGCAGTGTATAAATATACTAAATATAAGTTATACTACTGAATATGTAAAAAAATATATATTTATCAAAGCAGCTTTAAATGGCCCAAACTACAGAAGTCATAACTGTATATATTGTATAATAAAAATAGTTTACAAAAGTCCACCCATCTAGTTATGTTAAGCACGCAGTGCTGGACAGAAGCACAAGATAAAAAAGTCTACACACCCACCATGTGTAATGTTTCACATGTGTGTTAATGGCAGCATCATCCAATGTATGGAAGTATGGAATGCATTTCTGTATTTTTAAAACACATCATGTTCCTCTATAATTCTTCTGCCCTCTTAGTCTTCATTTCCTTCTTATTCTTCTGCATTGGTCAGGTTGCTCTTTGTGCCAACGACATGGCCCTCGCACTCAATAGGTACCTGTGTACTGCCGTGTTGCCTCTCCTGACTAAATGTGCTCCACTCTTTGCTGGAACGGAGCCTTTTGCCTCCCTGATCGACTCTTTGCTACACACTGTTTACCGCCTATCCAAAGGCTGCTGCCTCACCAAGGCACAGAGGGATGCCATTGAAGAGTGTCTGCTGGCGGTTTGTGGGTAAGACTGAAAGAAAACAGGGAGGTAAAGCAGATGTGTTTGTGTAGGCCATCAAAACTTCACAGTATGAATTTTTTATAGTGGAAACCATTGAAAGATTCTGTTCCTGAACTGAAGTTGCACATAGTTAATATGATCAACATCTGCTTTTGGTGGTGAAGGTTGTGAGTTGAAGACCTGGGTGAGCTAGAGTGAATTTATTGTTATGTGAACTAGATGTGAAATAGAGACATGACTTCAGGGTTCAGTGTCAGTTCTGCTGATAGATCCTTTGGTATTTGTCTTCATCTTCTTATTCTTATCATCATCCTCCTCCAATTACCCAGTCCCGACTTACTGCTGCAGCTGTAATTTTATCTGCTTTTGTTAGTTGTTGGAAATAACCAGCTAATGTATATTATCTTAACCATATGCAGCAAACTAAGGCCATCCATGATGCAGCATCTCCTGAGGAGGCTGGTATTTGATGTTCCTCTACTTAATGAACACACCAAGATGCCTCTGAGGGTGAGGATTCAAAAGTGCTTATCAAATGAACCTAAAAAGAATTCAGCATTGATAATAATATTTAATAACTAATAATAATTTATCATCAGGAATACACATATTTTTGTTGTATTATTCAGTGATCGTGGAGGTGTGCCATTGGTAGCACTTTTCTTTAAAGACAATATTGCAAATGATACAGTAAGTGAATGTCCTCTGGACTTTCCTTAGCTGTTGACCAATCACTATGAGCGGTGCTGGAAATATTACTGCCTAGCTGGAGGCTGGGGCAACTTTGGAGCTGCATCAGATGAAGAGCTTCATCTCTCCAGGAAACTCTTCTGGGGGATCTTTGATGCCCTGTCTCGCAAGGTGATTCTGTAATTCAGCTCTGTTATTTGATCAATAAAAGAAGGTAGGTAACAGCTGAGGTACTCAAAGGGAAAAATAATCAATAAAAATGGTAGAGGCTGAGACATTTTGATTTTTAATCTCTAAAATCCAATATTTATGCTGTCTAAGCCCAATCTGAAATAGTCCTGACAAAATGATGATGCCATCTGACTCAATAAGAGATGCATAAGATGTTATATAATGGTTTTCATGTAGAGTTATATGTCACACTGTGTGTCAGAGGTAGGTTTATGAATAGAAACCTGTGAAATAAGTAACAGTACAAGTTTTATTGATTGATTGAATGTTTTACACAAAACTGCACAAAACATTTTTTGGGCTTCATTGCTAAAAAGCATGACAGTTTTCCTTTAAGTAACTGAATTTACTTTCCATTGGCATTACAGAGAGCAGATTTTAACTATGCTTTATTGTTTGGGTAATTTGCTCCTTTAAATGCTACAACGAGGAACAGCTTGTTTGATAAACCCTCAAAGCTTGAATGTCACAACTGTGATTATGCAATGAATATGCAGATGTGTAGTGTATAAAGAGCATACTAATGCTGTGTAATTGCATCTAAAGCAGTTTGGTTTGTTTCCATGGTGTAGCGGTATGACCAGGAGCTTTTTAAAGTGGCGTTACCATGTCTCAGTGCTGTGGCGGGAGCTTTACCTCCGGATTACATGGAGTCCAACTACATGGCCATGATGGAGAAACAGTCATCAATGGACTCAGAGGGAAACTTCACTCCAAGGCCCGCAGACATCACAAAGTATGCAGCAGAATTTTCTCTGTCATTAAAAGAGTTAGATTTCAGCTCTGACATTTTTATCATTTTTTTATATGTCAAATATATTGTGTAGAAAATCCAAATTCAGATTTAGGATTATTAAAATAAATTCTGGCTTTTATTGCTGTCCAGATCATGTTTGATAGAAGATGACCCTACTATTTTCTTTTCTCTCATCTTCAGTGTGACTGTTCCAGAGAAACTTGACTTCTTCATAACCAGATATGCAGAGCACAAGCATGAAAAGTGGTGTCTTGAAAAGGTAAGAAAGGGATGTGTACTCCAGTCTTTTTCAGTAGTGTCTCCCTTGGTATATTAAGAACGAAAATATAGACCTTGTAAAATATCCAAAATGTTTGTTTTTGCAGTTTTCCAATGGCTGGTCATTTGGCGAGCAGATGTGTGAAATCTCCATGAGCCACAACTTGCTGAAACCATACAAAGGCCTATCTGAGAAGGTTGTCTACTTGCAGCTCTGATTCTGGTTTTATGTTGTCATTGATTTGATAAATGAGTGTGGTGAGCTGTGTTCCCGTACCATATCAACAAAATCCAAGCTCTCTCTGGCCAATTTATGGCTGCGCAATTTGGTTTGTTCCATGAGTACAACATCATTTACTAAGTCTGGATACCTGACATCAGTGGAAAATAAAATTGTCATATTAAAACCACTGTTGGCCCAAACAGTTGAACCAGGACTACAGTGGTCCAGTGGTCATATTTTTCTTTTGAGAAACAATGTATAACCTTAAGCAGCTCTACAGAGTTTTTTTGTTTTTTTTCAATGAGTAGATCTTTATTTTGCACATGCAAGAGGGCCCAAGCAACACGGTCGGTAAAATGACGTTTTGAACGGATGATAAGAAACTATACAGGTGGAAGGACACATTAGGTGTTTCCTGAGAATCAAGGGAAGATCCTCCAGATTCTTAGAGACTTTTACAGGACAGCTGAGTTTATCCTTGGCATGCCTGAAGTACCCCCAATACTGAGCATCCAATGATCATTTAAAAATGGCAAACTATTCAGTGACACAATGACACTAACTGGACAATGATCTAATTAAACTTTTTCAGTTGAATTCGCAGAGAATGGGGTACAGGGCTATATTTAAATATTCAGAAAAGACTGGAATTTGCAGAAGAATATAGGCGAGTATTGGTAAGACCTCTTCTGATCCACACTCCAATTCAAAAAGAAGTGGTCGTTAATGTAAAAGCTTAGCCAACTGCCATAAAAAATCAAAAAGAGAATGCTGAAAAGTATCAGAGATGCAGAGAATGGCTGGCAATGCAGATCTGACAGTAGTCACTACAGAGGTAGACAAAAGTAGAAGTACCCAAAACAACAGGCTTAACCGATGACCAAAAAACAGGCAAAAACTTTAAAGACAATGGCATGCAAGTGTAACACTTAGGGTGGAGATTGTAATCACAAAGGCAGGATAACTTCACAAGACACAGGGATTGACATCATCATCATCATAAAACAAGAACCAAATATAACTTTAGGTTACTTGTGTAATCCCGATTCTCTTTCATAGCATTCCTCTCGTGTCTCACATTGGGAACACTTCTGGTGTGACCTCATCAGAAGCTCCTGTTACATTCCACCAGCCAGGATTCATTGGAAGCAGGTGCATCAGTGTCATGGAGAGTGGCGACCCTCCCCTTATAAAAGGGCTTGACACTGTGCTACTCCTTATTCAAAAACAAAAACCCACCTCTTCCTCGCTATGAACAAGCAAGGCGGGTGGTCTGGTGAAACCCTCAATCATGCTTCTCAGAGAACCAGTTTCTCTTTCATAGCATTCGTTTTGTGTCTCAAATAGGGACATACTGATTCCTGGATTGCTGGGCAGAAGTGACAGGAGACAACTGTCACAAGCAGGGCCTCACACAGACTGAGTCACACTAAGCATTGAGTGGGCTAAAGTAGGTGCTGTAACATCAAGCCAGTAGAACCTGGCAAATGTATGAGGGGAAGCCCTGCTGGCCGCTGCACAACTTTCCTGATTGGAGACCCCACCTGAAATAGGCCCAGGAGCTGGAAAGGCTCCTGGTGGAATGAACACGTACACTTGTAGGTGGCACTTAACCTTTAGAAACACATGCTAACGCAATAGCCTCGACAACCCAGTGAGAAAGCTGCTGCTTTGAAAACAGTAACACAAAACGTCTGCTTGCCCAAGACACAAAAAGGTGGTTGCTTTTCCTGCAAGCCTGTGCCCTCTCAACATAAATGCTGAGCACCCGCACCGGGCACAACCGATGCAGCCACTGGTGCTCACTCGAGGAAAATGGAGGGAGGATAGAAAGACTCCAAGTCAACAAGGCAGCAGGAACCCAACACATATGGAAAAAAAGCAGGGATGGGTTGCAAAGTCACCCTCGTGCCCCCAGAAGAAAATTCCATACATGTGTGTATCGAGAGAGCGTGAATTTTGCCTCTTTGTTTAGATAAAGCCAGTCACAACACCAAACCTGTCATCAAAGACACCATCCTCAAATTTGCCTGCTTGAGGGGTTCAAACGGAGGGTCCACCAGAGCGCCCAGCAAAGTAGGAAGGTCCCAGGGTGGAGCCAACGGCTTAGAAACTGGGAGCATACGGCGTGCCCCCTTCATGAAACAGCAGATCAAGGGGTGTTGCCCCACAGTCTTCCCCTCAAAACCCCCCTCAAAGGAGACCCACCGTATTTAAATTGAACCACTAACGGGCCAAGCGTAGAGAGCCTGCAACTCTGGGTGAGGATGAAATATTTCTCCTCGTGCCTGAGACAACAGGTCCTGGCGTAATGGCAGAGGCCATGGCTCCCGCCACAGAAGCTGAGTTATCTCTGCCAGCCAATGTTTTGACTTCCAGCAAGGGGTGATGAGGATCAAGGACAGGCCCTCCTCGCGCACCCTGGTCAGAGTCTGAGATTTCAGCGCTACTAGGGGAAATTCAACAGAGTGCGTGGCAACCGCTGAGCCAGAGCATCCACTCCCAGAGGAGCATCCTGGTCGTGAAGAGAGAAAAAAAGAGACACTGTGTGTTTTCCCATGAAGCAAAGAGGTCCACACACGGGTATCCGTACTCCTTCCACACCAGGCTCACCACCTCCGGATGAAGCCTCCACTCTGCATAAAGGGAGGCCCCCCTGGGAAAGAAGGTCTGCACCACTGTTCAACTGTCCTTGTACGTGGCCTTCAGAGACAGCATTTGCTGCTCCAAACTATCAGTTTGGGTGCCAGCATGTGCAACCAAAGGGATCTCAGCCCCCCCCTGCCTCTTTATGTAGGCAACCACTGTATTGTTGTCTGTCCGAACTAACACATGATGCTTTTACAGAAAAGGAAGGAAATGTTTTAGAGACAGGTGGACTGCCAACAATTCTAGGGAATTTATGTGAAGAGAGCTCTTGCGAGGATACCACCTCCCCTTTACTGCTCTCCCCTCGAACAGGCCCCCCCAGCCCGATAGAGAGGCATCTGTCATGACCACCTTCCTGCTGGTAACAACCCCCAGAGGCACACCCTGAGACAAAAAGGTCCTGTTCCTGCATTAGAGCAGTACCGGTCAGCAAACCGCTGAAACCCTCACCCTGTGAGAGCCCTGACAGAGCGGGTCCAGCCGGAGGACAGCCACCCAGCGCTGCATCAGACCCAACAATCTCTGGCAATGTCTGAGAGTCACAAGCCTCCCCCAACGAAAGAGTGCCAAGCAGTCTCTGAGTGATTGCAATCTTTCTGCTGTCAACCTCACTCTGGCCTGAGCCGAGTCAACAAAAGTGTACGTTGATCAAGCTTTCGCTCGTATCGATTAACAGTTTAGCTAGGCCCAGCGGCTGAGAGTTACGAACTTCTGCTGTTAGCGAGAGGAGGTATTTGAATAAGGAGCCGCACAGTGTCAAGCCCCTTTATGGGGGGGGGGGTCTCCACCCTCCATGACACTGACGCACCTGCTTCCAGCCAGGCTGGTGGAATGTAACAGGAGTTTTTGATGAGGTCACGCGAGAGGTGTTCCCAATGTGAGACAAAAAACGTTTGCTATGAAAGAGAACCATAACTAACAGTTAACTAATAGCATATTGACTAGCCTCCCACTAGACTCCCAAGGACAATGGCCTACCAAGGAAGGATTCTAGAAACACCAACAGTTTTTGGCACATTTTGCACTGATCTATATATTGATAAGTTACAGTGTTGAGCAGTTTATTGCATTTGTTTTACACTAGGTGAGAAAACGTTTGTAATCTTGCAGGATAAGGAAACATACTGCTGGCCTATAAGAGAGTCTCTGAAGACCATGCTGTCTTGGGGATGGAGCATCGACAGGATCAGAGAGGGTGACCCTGCCAGCCTCCACAACAAGTCCAGAAGGATATCACAGGGCAGCCAGGTATAGACAAATACACAGACACAAATTGAGTTTAAAGGAGCTCTAAAGGAGCTTTAAAATCATCTGTATATACTCTGTGTTAAACAGATGTCTTTTGATGGAGCGCCAGTCTTCAACCCCAGTCCCATTGATATGAGCAATGTTACGCTGTCCAGGGATATGCAGGTAGGTTAACGTAGGTGAATGTACACACACAAGATTAAGCAATATATACTATATGAGAACAAGTGAAAGAAATGTGTTCTGAGCCCTGATCTTACTAAGCAGAAGTATTGATATCAGTGTGAAAACTACAAAACATTTGGGATTAATAGATGAGTTTAATTGCATGTTTAACACTGTTCCCCCAGGCTATGGCAGAGCTGCTTGCAGAAAATTATCATAATATCTGGGCCACGAAAAAGAAAATGGATCTGGAAGCCAAAGGTAAATATAGCACAACACATCCACATACAGTGTTTCCTACACCTTTTTCTTCTTCTGCCAACTGTACCAACTTTGTATTATTGCTATTACTAGATGAAACAAAGGCAGGGCCAGGGTCTCAGTTGAGGTCAAAACAGTCAGAACCTTACCCGTGGAAGTGTGGTAGTCCATTTCTGGATTTTTATTCTCAAAACAATGACAAAGAGAATATTAAAAACGGAAGCAAAGAACCCGAATTTCCTCTGAGGTTATTGCTTGATTGAATACTCATAACACAAATATGGATGAGTATGTACTGCATTATTATCTGTCTGTATCCTTTTAATACAGAATTTGCAGCATATCACCAGAGTTAAAAGAAAAAACAAACTTCTATGTTGACTTAATTTTATTAGCATGGACCAAAACAACAGCAGTGTTATGCCACACGAGTGTGTGACTTTAGATGGCAAGATGTGACTTGTAACTCAACAGTCTGTGATACAGTGTGAAATGCATTTAAGTTGTTACTTTTATTAAATGTTATCTTACGTTTAATAAATGTATGATAACATGGCATTAACACTCAGATCCTCTGCTGGGAGGACAAGGTTCTGCCTTGATACATAGCTGTTCTGCCTTGGAATAACTTCTGTTCATCCAACTCAATTATCCATTTGTGTGTCTGCAGGTGGAGGAAACCATCCTCTGCTGGTGCCCTATGATACAATGACTGCAAAAGAGAAATCCAAAGACAGAGAAAAAGCACAAGACATCCTCAAGTTCCTTCAAATCAACTGTTACACTGTGTCAAGGTAGGAAAACGCCTTCACGCTATTAAACTGTGACATTTCCACAGTGGCATGATACAGTTTGTGCCTAACAGTATATAGCTTGGTTTGCTTTATTTTCACAAATCATAAAAAACAACTTTTTAGAAAGAAATGTTTGCCTGTTAGGTGTCTGACTTAGATTCATTTAAGTTTCATCTCCTCTGCAGAAGTCTGTGCTCCGTTTAAACTACTATAGCACTGAAAGAATAAGCAGAGAGATACCGCTTACTGCCTATCTTCTTGATAGTCATGTTGACACAAATCTTATTTAAGGCAGTTAAATAAAACCCTGGTGTGGTGTGTAATCCCTTGGTGTGGTTCATTTGGCTGGGAGGGAATACAGTCCTAGACTTCTGCTGCAGACCAAGCAGCTGATTCTTTTGGTCAATGTCAGGGGTGGTCTTAGGCTGATTACAAGTTAACTGATTTGGTTCATTACTGACGTGATCTTCATCAACACCAATCACACCAACACCAAGACTACCACTTTCCACATAATTTTCTGTTGGTTTCCAGAAGATTACTCAGTATAATAATAATCTTTATTTTTGCAGCACCTTTCATACAGGACAAGCAGCTGTCTATTTACAGAGTGTCTTTCACAAAATGTATATTCCTCTACCTCTTTTGGCTACACCTAGCTTTTTCCAGGAGTCGCCACAGCGAATCATCATCGTACGTCTTTCCCTGTCCTCTCCATCTTCTTCTCTCACACCAACTATCTGTATATCCTCTCTCACCACATCCATGAATCTCTTCATTGGTCTTCCTCTTTTCCTCCTGCTTGGTAACTCAATCTTGAGCATCGTTCTAATAATATATTCACTGTCCTTCCTCTGCACATGTCCAGACCATCTCAGTCTATCCTCTCTAACTTTAACTCCACTAGTCTGACCTGTGATGTCCCTGTGATTTACTTGTTCCTAATTCTGTCCATCCTTGTCACTCCCAAAGAGCATCTCAACATCTTTATATCTGCCACTTCCAGTTCTGTCCCCTTTGTTATGGTCAGTGCCATAGTCTCCAAACCAAACAACATTGCTGGTCTCACTACCCTCTTGTAAAACTTTCCTTTCACTTTTTCCTGCTACTCTTTGTTCACAGATCACTCCTGACACTTTTCTCTGCCCACTCCACCCTGCCTGCACTCGCTTCTTGACCTCTTTACCATCCCTGTCCTTAATCACCCGAACCGGCTGCACATCCTTCCCAACTCGACCCCTCTGCCTCGTCAGACGATAAAGATCCTTTTCTCCTTCCTTAGTGTCCAACCTCTCATACAGCTCATTAAATGCTTTCTGTTTAGCCTTCCTTACGCTTTCACAAAATGCATATAATATTAAATAACTTACTACAACCCATCTTACTATGACCATATGTCACATCTGGTGATAAGCACATAACATGATGATGCTCCATGATGTACAGTACAAAGTCTGAGAGTTGTTGCCTTTTTACCAAAAGGTCTAACCAATAGTTCAATGACATTTCTGTGCACATGACTTTTATGTTACAGTTACAACATAAAGTCTGTTTGGGCTTATACCTTTGTGAATGCAAAATAAACCAGCTGAAAAATTAATCAATGTATCATTTGCGTGTCTAGTGTGGACCAAGAAAAGGTACTATTAGGTGTGAACATGACCAAATAAAACAGTTAGCAACTACAACTGTTGGACTTTTGGAAATATGTGTGTAGCCAAGAAATACTGTATTCCCAAGCATATAAAAACTTGTATAAGAAAGTTAAAAAAAACATTTTTGGAAATGTTCATCTTTGACAGAATTAAACTACTAACACCATATTCTTTCTCCTAATATAAGCTAACCATATCCCAGACCTCTCTTCCTAATTTAAGTTTTATTCCTGTGTCTTTTTCAGAGGTGTGAAGTCACAGGAGCTGGATACTCCAGCAATAGAGAAACGATTTGCCTACACCTTCCTGCAGCAGCTCATCACATACGTAGACCAGGCACACCAACACATGCTGGAGTTTGGTGAGATATCATTAAAAATTAACATTTGTGGTATATTCATGAAACTGGTGCACAGGGGAAGGTGCGACATTGTAGAAATAACATGCTGAGTGGGCTTGCAATTTTAAGATGAGGCCATTCAGTTTTTTAAAACTGCTCTAATTCCTGCAGAGATGAGCAACCTTTGAAGGGTGGTGCAAGTATATTGTGCAAGACACGGCAACACAGCACCACCCCACATCATTGGTGGCAAGACTCTAACAAGTACTATGTGTGTAGCATCACCACTGATAAGTTACTTAAATGTAGAAGAAAAATTGACTGTTAAATGTGTAGACTTGTGAATCTGCCTTAAATCCAGAGTGTGGTGTAAGAGCTGACCAACACGAAGGATTCTGGCTGTATCTTATAAAACTGACTCCTAACAGGACTCTGAATACTTCTTTGGGATTCTTTGCACTGCATATTTAACTGCATGTATATTTTAGGAAATGAAATAAAAACCACTTGAAGCAATGTTTAGATCAATTTCAGTATGCACTGTAAATGTATCCCGTACTTACTGTGTTGGACTGTGTTCTACCTCTTGTTTAGATGTGGGAACAAGACAAAAGGGGGAGAAGATTCCATATGAGCAGCAGATTAAGTTCTTTGGAAAGGTCAGAACTCATTGTTTTATTTGAGTCATCAGTCAGGCTGGGACCTCTTGGTAGTCTATTTACTTTGACCTGTTTTTCTTTAAGGTTTGAAAATAGGTTTAGACCATATTGAATTATTGGTCTGTTTGTCCTAAAGCAATCACTATGTAATATTCAGCAGTAATCACCAAGCTTTTCTGTAAAGGTGTTTAAAGTCATCCGATAGCATTGATTAAAACTGGTGCTATTATTTCTAATTATTTAATATTAGATAAATAATAAGACAATAACTTGGTAGCTAAAATGGCATTTTTATATGAATACTTGTCAATTCCAGTTGTATGAACACAAGAATTCCTGTTAATGGTTGAAAACTGATGTGATATAGACAATGACGGACTGCAGGTCAACTTCACATAACACAGTGGGTTTGTTAGTAGTGGAAATTTTGCAAGACTGTTAACCCTCATGTCTTATGGCCTGTTCAGTAAGCAGTTCAGTGTAAGCAGGCTGGTTTTAATTAGCAGAGTATATTGTCGTTTCAGTGACACAAGCCTGTGTAAATTAAAGCAAAATTAAACAATTTAATTTGAATCTTTTTGAAATCAGATATGATATATATAAAAGCCTGATTCCAAAGAAGTTGGGACACACATACACACACACACACTCACACACAAAAAAGACAGAATAGTATCATTTAACTGTGAACCAATCAGTCAATACTTTAAACCAATGACAAGTCAATTTAAAAACAATTATCATCTTGTTACAATGCAATGTTCTGCTGGAAGAATTTTGGTCCTGCCACTGTTACTTTGATGAATGAAGTATTCATGAGCTGCAACAGAATTGTGGACAGAACAGAGGGCCAACACACTCAAAGGATCCTCTACCATTGTCCCAGTACTAGGTACTACAGGACACTCTCAGAGGACTCGTGTCCATAACCTGACAGGTCAGAGCTGTTTTGGTGGCATAACAGGGACCAATACATTATCAGGGAGGCGGTTTTAATGTTGAGGCTGATTGGTGTTAATAGGATACTACTACATGAGCTCAGAAAAATATAAAATCAATGGTTGTTTTCATATGATTTCATTCTGTTTGACACACTGGTGATGAAATTAAACAAATGCTGTGTGCTGAATGACAAGTATTAAAGGTTTCTTAAATGAATGATCATTCCTCAAATTATCCTTGTCACCTTACTTTTAGGTCATCTTGCCATTGGTGGATCAGTACTTTAAAAACCACAGACTGTACTTCCTGTCCACAGCCATCCATCCAATCAGCAGTGGTGGCCACGCCTCCAACAAGGAGAAGGAGATGGTGACCAGGTGAGTGTGGCACCTGATACAAAAATCAGTGTATACAGTAGAAATGTGAATATTAGAGGATACTCTCAAACTGCCATGTACTGTTCATTGAGCAGTTTGCATTATGCTTTCTGCCTTTATATCCCTCCTGCCCTCTCTTTGTCATCTTTGATGTTCTCACTCCTCTCTCTTTTCTCCTCTGCCTTCCTCTCTACTTCCTCCTCTTCCTCTCTTTGAATCTTTTCAGTCTTCTCTGCAAACTGGGAGTTCTTGTCAGAAATAGGATATCCTTATTTGGTAAGGAAGTTCATTCTAATATTTCCACTTCTGCTCCCTTTGTGCTGTTGTTGTGTGTAAGTATGTGTAGTTCCAAAGAAAGAACTACACAAACTTGGAAGAAATTGTCTCTTTTTGAAAGCTGTCCAAAGACCTGCCACTTTTGTTTATTTCTGCATAAAATCTCATAAAGTTAAGTCTTTATTGTTGTAAAATTACAACTTCTTTGCTCATGACATTTTTCTTTTAAATGTATGATTTAATTCCCTGCATTTTTTTTTCAATGTGGCCCTAAAACTCAGAGGACTTGAGGATGAGCAAATATATTAATTTAATTTTTTTCCTGAACAAATTCTTGATGGATTAAAATCCATATTGTAAACAACTTACCATCAGATTTCTTCTTTTCCTTTCCTGAATTGCTATGTTTCCTAGCATGTTACAGCCACCTGAAGATCAGTGGGTCCCTGAAGAAATATCAGTAGCATTATGAACAATGAACAACACTGTAGTTACACAGGAAACCATGTACTTTGCTCTATAGAACTGTACTGGTCAAAACTTCTCTATTATACATTTTAAAGAAAAACAGCATTGCTTCATTCTAATAAACAGCACAAGAGGTTCCACAGACTTCGATTAATCCACATTAACTATATGAAGCAATTTTCTGGTTTTGGTTGTTTTTGTTATGTTTAAGTTTGTTTTCGGAGAATGTAACAATGCTGTTGGGCTGCGAGGTTCCATAAGCCTGTCATTGATGAGGTATTGACTAAATATTCATTTTACATAAACTTTTAAATCAGATCCTGTGGAATTAATCAAATTCAAATTATTTTGTCAAACCAATATTTGTGCAAGCAGTATTGAGGATTGTATTGAGACATTTGATGGAATAAGTACTCCTAAATTGTTTATTGTTATTATTGTTGATAGACACCCAAAATTTGAGTATCCTGATTTTTCATCAGTTGAAGAAAGTGAAAATAGAAATAAAAAATGAACTTTTCCACATCCTCAATATTCCGATTTTGTGGATTGACTAGTATGTGGGTGGGTGGGAAAAAGGGATATGAACATGCAAAAAAACTGAAGAACCCTCTTCAGACAGTGTGTGCATGCATGCATGCATGATATTGTAGTTGTGTGTGTTGTGTGGCGTTAATTTCAATTTGTACCATGAGTAGAGGTTGAGAGTGTTCCACATGTCATTCTCATGTGCTACTCTGCTATGTTAGAGTAGCACAGCTCCACAGCAAGTTTTAGTGTGCTGTAGTGTTTGATTCATTACACTTCCAAAACAAAACATCACTAGACAGTGTTTTCTGTTTTCTGTTACGTAATCATGTGTACTTTCCAGGTAACAATGCCACATCCATAGTCAACTGTCTGCAGATACTTGGACAAAGCCTGGATGCCAGGTAAGAAAAAGACAGTGTGTGTGTGTGTGTGTGTGTGTGTGTGTGTGTGTGTGTGTGTGTGTGTGTGTGTGCGTGTTTACTTTTACAACGGGGATAATATTTAAAGGAGCAGCTGAAGAAAAAGGCAGATGTCTTTACAGCTGATGTCTTCCAAACTAAGCAACTCACAACCAAATGGTTGTTGCTTGAATTTCTACTCTTCGGAAGCCTCTTTGCTTTAATACAGTTGGTTTGTGTGTTGTGTTCCATTCTTGTTCAAGAGTATTTTATTTGTGTAGATTGTTTAGAATTATTGTAGAAAGTGTTTCTTGGGTTAGGTTTAGAGTAAGTTAGTAATGTCAAACCGAACTCTCCCCACATATCAGGACAGTGATGAAGACTGGTTTGGAGTCAGTGAAGGCAGCACTGCGGTCGTACTTCGAAAGTGCTGCAGAGGATCTGGAGAAGACACAAGACAACCTGAGGCTTGGTCAGTTCACCCACAACAGAGAGCAGCCACGAGGTGTCACTCAGATCATCAATTATACGACTTTTGCCCTGCTGCCCGTCCTTTCCTCCCTGTTTGAGCACATTGGCCAAAACATGTTTGGAGAAGACCTTATATGTGCGTAGACTTCTGCATGTAGGAGAATATGTTACCAAGTAAAACCGATTTCAGTTTCATTCTGATGTAACTCACCCCTTTTTTTCCTGTGTTTGTTTGCCTCTTTTCTTCCAGTGGATGATGTCCAGGTTTCCTGCTACAGAATCCTCAACAGCCTGTACTTTCTAGGAACCAACACAGGCATCTATGTTGAGAGGTACAGTGCACCTGATAGTACAGTGTATTCTAAGTACTAGAAGTCATGTTACTTCCATATATACAGGGAACTTAACTGACACAGGAAGATGAGATGGCATTTAGATCTCAATAACAATCTTGGAGTGTTTAGTAGGTAAGCAACTGGACTTCTTATCTTGTTTGAAGACGTTTCGCCTCTCATCCGAAAGACTTCTTCAGTTCTCTGGGTCAGTGCAGGAAACCCAAGTATTTAACCCAGAGTGGGTGGAGGCAATCACCAAAAATGAGGACGTGGTGAAAACACCCAGCCTGGGGGGCGATCGTCTGCCTAGGCATCATGTGAGTCGTTCAGGCTCACATGAGCCCAGGTGTGAATCACTCGAGAGTGTTTGCCCCTCACCCTTGGTTTCATGTGACACCTTGGGATCACATGGCCCCAGGTGTGTTTGAGGGTTAAACCACCAGGGGAGGGCTCCCAAGACAACATTGTAGGTTGCAGACAAATGGTGTCTTAGTCAACCACCGTGTTTAGAGAAGGTTTCTCCAAATTGACATAGATGGCCTCTTTTACTCCTCTTTCAAACCATCTGTCTTCTCTGTCCAGAACGTGGACATTGGAGTCCTCAAAGGAGTGACCTTTCTCCTTAAGATGCAGATGTACAGTGAGTGCTGTCCCAATGAGGTGGCTCTCCTGTGCTGTGCCATGCGTCTGTGGAGGGGCTGTTTGGTTTCCCCTATATAAAGGTCAGAGCACTCCTCTGTGCATTGAACGGTATACACAACATTACTGAGCTTGTGCCTAGGTGTTTTGTCCTTGGGGTGGACCAGTCTCTGTCTTAAGGTCTGGCCCGGTTTGAAGTTAACTCGAATTTTGTGTCTTTGGATGATTCTTCTGAATTTTTCCGATAGACCTGCCACATATGGGATGACCACGTTCTTCCGTTTTTCACTTTCTGCCTTGGGTGGTTCTTTGTAGTGCCTTTTGGACAATTTGACAAAGGTCCACTTTGGGTAGCCACATGTCTGGAGCGCTGTCTTGATGTGTGTCAATTCCTTTTGTTTTCCCTCTGTGCTTGAGGGAACCTTCTGGGCCCGGTCTTGTAGTGTCCGGATTACCCCCAGTTTGTGCTCCAGTGGGTGGTGGGAGTCAAACAAGAGGTACTGGTCTGTGTGTGTTGGCTTCCTGTAGACTTCGATGCTGAGGTTGCCATCTTTACCAAGAGACACCGCACAATCCAGGAAGGGCAAACTGTTATCCTTCGTATCCTCCCTGGTGAAGTTGATGTTCTTGTCCCCAGCATTTATGTGTTGAGTGAAAGCCTCCAATTCTTGAGTTTTGATTTTGACCCATGTGTCATCCACATATCTGAACAGTGGCTGGGAGTTGTTCCTGTGAAGGAGTTCAGAGCCCTCTCCTCCACCTCCTCCATGTAGAGGTTGGCCACGAAAGGAGACACTGGAGAACCCATGGCACAGCCCTGTTTCTGTCTGTAAAAAACTTTATCGTATTTGAAGTATGTCATGGAAAGGCAAAGGTGCAGAAGGTTGCAAATTTGGTCAGGGTTGAAGTTAGTTCTGGTGTATAGAGAGCTGTCTTATTGTAGCCTTTTTCTAACAGTCTCTGTTAGAAAGGCACATTATTTTCTGATGAAAATTCCCATCCAATCCACAATGAAAAGTCTTTGTATTGTATTGCATTATTTTTTAGCTATCCAAATTGCAGTTTTATGACAACACTCACTTTCATTCAGGTACTCTATGGGCAGATGAGCAGGCAAATAGGAAGTAGTCCCTACCTCAGCGCCAACGGCAAACTTACAGCAGCTGCTGACAATGTTATGAAAACCCCTCCACATGTCTTAATTTGAATATGGTTTACTCTACTTATGACCTTACTCCGATCTAGGTGATCACAAACTACTATTTACATAGAAATACATTATCTTATCAATATATCAGAGTAATGCCTTGCATATACACATAGTCACATCTCAGAAAAGAAGCCAGGTTAAAAAACAAAAAAACTTAGAAATGTTATGATAGTACATCTCAGTCCAACTTTTCATGATTAAATACATGTGCCATAACTTAATAAAGGAACAGCGATTGTTATTGTTACAGTTAATGCCTGTTTTTCTTTTTACAATTTCTAAGGTTCTGTTAAAAATAAACAAGTGAAAAAGCACTCAAGCAGAGTGCATACCACTGTTACCCACCTGAAATTGCCCATCAGAGTTTTATAAATCAGAACCATGGTAGGATCCACATCCCGTCAAAAATTGTAAAATTTGTTTCCTGCGCCAAATCCTACACAAAAGGCAAATTTAATTAGTGCCCAGGTTTGAAAATTGATCCGAATCTAGAATCTGGATCATGACCAAAAGTTAATACATACTTGCGTCATAACTAAGCCACCAAATTTCATCTGTGTACAACTTTTTGAGTTATGTTGGTAACATGCAAACATACAATGTTAAGCAGGTTAAGACATAATCCCCTTCATCTTTGTTCATGGAGGTAATTGCATGGATGATTGTTAATGTGTGTATTTGTATGTCCTCCTCTTCCATCTCTTCCTCACATATCTCCTCCTTTCCCCAGGCAGCGTCCAGCATTAGGAAAGTGTTTAGCTGCCTTCTCAGAAGCCTTCCCTGTTGCTTTCCTTGAGCATCACATGAACAATTTCAACAGCTTTTCCATCTACAACAGCAAAGGAGCCAAATACAGAAAAGGTACTGCTGGATGTGGTTGTTATCTCAGTGCGTGGCTAGTCTGCATTTATATATACAGCATCTGTGACTGTACGCTCTGAGCATGATGCTTACTCTGTAATCAACTCAGATGAAAGCAAAATCACTAACAATTCACTTAAATTTGTTAAAATACCATCAATGTAAAGTTACGTCTAGCAAGATAACCAGTTTTTTTATCTTTCAATGTGTTTCTCTCTACACCTATCAGCTCTTGGCCTTCCAGGGCAGGTTGGGGAAGTTTGTCCTCTGATCCCAAACTTGGAGAAGTCTTTGGAGGAGATCATGGAACTAGCAGAGTCTGGCGTGAGATACACTCAGATGCCCCATGTCATGGAGGTAGCTAACTTAATTCCCATTAACATTGTTTCTGTCTTACCCACGTTCTGTAGGTGCATTGAGTTCAGTAGATATACTCTTTGCCTTGTCACTTAAACTGGTGTTAGAGATTTTTTTTTTCTTCTGACATTTTAAAGTAAATGTTTATTGCTCAGTGTAATGACTACAGTTTAATAGCATCAGTGTTTCAGTTGGTTTCCTTCAAATCTATATTCGCTATGTACTTCTGTCTGCAGTGAGGTAATGGTGATGGTAATGATTTTATTTGTTTGGATTTAATAAGAAGTTTTACAAAGCATTTGTCAGGATGTGGAGGTAGTATGTGTTCCTCCTTGTGTCCGAGGTGGTTTTGCCGATGTTGTGCAGCTACATGTCTCACTGGTGGGAACATGGACCAGAGAGCAACCCAGACAAAGCTGACAGCTGCTGCACTTCTGTGACTTCCGAACACATGAACTCTTTGCTGGGAAACATTCTCAAGATCATCTACAACAACTTGGGTATAGATGAAGGAGCCTGGATGAAAAGACTAGCAGGTAAACATTACTGAATTTTACTAATATGACTAAATCTGTCTTGACTTATCACTGTATGGTTTTGTTTTTCGCCCTCTCTCTCTCACACACTCTGTCCCTCTGCATCATTAAGTGTGCTTCAGAGATAGTGATTTACAACAATCACAAAAAACTCCAGGACACAATTTAATAACTTTTATGATTATTTATTATTACAGTATGTTGGATTAGTTAGTGTTGGATGTTAAAAACAGGCATAAACCAGCCAAAATGAATGAGGAAAACTCGTGGGGCCAGTAAAAATGGATAATAGTTTATGAAAAAAGATTCCAGGTCAGGAGAACAGTGCTGTAAGATCACTGTCATATCATTGCACCAGCCACAGTCAATATAAAAGAAGACACCTCCACCTTTTGTCTTGTGTGTGTGCCACTTAGATAATTCTTGTTTCAGAGCGAGAGTTTTTATTGGGTTGCTGATAACATCCTCACCCCACTTGAGGATGGGGACCGTCGAGCATCGTAATTGAAGCTAATACCCATGGGCTAAGGTGGAAAGAACCCAGGGGTCTTAGGCCCCAGAACTGGAGCTGCTGCACTGAAAAATATCCAAAGCTCGGCCTCAGCAACTAAACCCCTGGTCCGTTGAACTCTAGAGGGCCTTGGAGCATGATATCCACTAGTGTTGGATGAGTGCAAGAAGGGAGCTCAATGGACCTCCAGGGATGCTTGTGGTCTACTGTGAGGAGGCACAGCCCTACAGAAATCTGAGAGCTGACACCTGGTCTGTCTAGCCAGCACTGTGCACACCAATGCCTCCAGAGAGGATAATACAGATACTCAGTCTGCACACATCATCACATTCTGATAGACAGGAGAATATCATCTTCCTGAATGTCCATTTGTCCAACGCTAACATTTTAGTCTTGTCTCGTTAACAAAAGCTTCAATGTGACAAGGAGGTGCTGACTGTTTAGTGAACCAGGAGGATGATGGAAGAGGAGAGAAGCCAGCTCAAGACGTCAAATACGATGCACTCATTGAGTGTTACACTGTGCACTTGGTGAATGGGTTTTGCCATGTTTTTAGGGTACCCTCCATTGCAAAAAATACATTTGTAACAGGAGCTGCACTGTGACGAGTTCGACTCACCATCTTTTTAACAAAATGAAGCCACACTTTTAAGCGTCGATGGTCATGATAGTTTACAGCTCTAATCTTACCCACACTTGTGTCTCATCAAAGTTTATTTAGGAATCAATTTGCGGAACCAAAATAAAAATGTCTTAATCATTCTGACGGAATCAACACTTTGGCACTGGGACTAATTCAGAACTGGGTCTCAATATCCAATCCTAGAAAGTAGTCTCCTCAGCATCATCCTCATGAAAAAGCTGCCAATAAGACTGCATCCTAATCCACGAACCAGATGGGCTCGGGGGAACAAGTGTTTCTACAGTCCCTACCTCAGTGCCAGGACTGGGGTTAAGAGGAGAGATTACATCTGGGCCAATTCAACCAACAGTTGAGGAAAGTTTGC
>KV751381.1:1778772-1800095 GCA_001698575.1 Mola mola | reverse complement strand
CGGCCGCTTGCGACAACCCACGCTGAGGCCGTTTAGGTTCAGCTGGAGGAAACAAATTCATTGGAGAGGGGATACCTACAGCAATCAATTGTTCCACCTCTGCCAGCCTAGCATCCCTTATGCTCAAAGCATGAGGCTGCAGTTCATTCAGGGATGCTCTGAAAGACCTTACCAGATGCTCAAGACCGAGGCAGGAGGGACAGAGATCATGACCATCCTCTGTTTGAAAAGGGGTCATACAGATATAACTGTAATGAGAAATCAATAAGGTCAACAATGTATATAGATATAATAACAAATATTAAATGAAAAATGAATTCCATGCTCCATGCTTGGAGAGGGAAGCGTGACACGGCACTTCACCAGCAAGGGAACTGTAATTTTCAATCAGCGAGAGCAAGATCACTGTTGCCTAGTCACAGAGAAAAAAGAAAATAAAACGAACCATCATGCATTGGAAGAGGGGAGGGAAAGCACTACTTTCCCGGCAAGGGTTTATAGGACAACAGCTGGCGAAAAAATACCCCAGTTCCAGCTGTGTGTCAATGAATCCCCAAAAAAAGAGAACAAAGTGAGGGCAGTGAAAGCACTATCTACAACAGAGAGGGAGTACTGGCCAGGAATTACCACTTAAACCCACACAGCAGCTGCTGACGAACAACTCAAAACCAAACTCAAAACTCCTGGGAGAGGGAGCTTCCTAAATGATGTATGCTTCTCCCTCTCAGGATAACGAAATTAGTACAAACAGCGATAGTTGGCTCAAAGAACACTGATGTAAACTTAAGGACAGCGTTTCAAATTTGGGGCAATGGTCTCTACCACCCACACAAAGACTATAAAAAAACCCCCAAAAAACACAATTGCTTAAAAATGCATCAGCTTAGCAGGCTTACCAACAGAAATCACTTTTTGTCGTCACCGCAAATCTTCCTCCTCCATCTTTCCCTGTCCTCTGCATCTTCTCTCACACCAACTAGCTGCATATCCTCTCTGCTGTCTTTGTTCTGTTGCCTCCAAGCCAAACAACATTGCTGGTCTCACTACCCTCTTGTAAACCTTTACTTTCACTCTTTTGTCACAGATCACTCCTGACACTTTTCTCCACCCACTCCTCCCTGCCTGACCTCGCTTCTTCACCTCTTTAACACACTCCCCGTTGCTCTGATCAGTTGACCCTTTATAATTAAACTCATGTACCTTTTCCACCTCTACTCCCTTATAAGCTCACCGTTCCACTTGCTTCCCTTTCATTCACACACACTGGTATTCTGTCTCGCTACGACTGACTTTCATTCCTCTTCTTTCCAGCGCATACCTCCATCTCTCCAGGTTTTCTTCCACCTGATCCCTGCTCTCACTACAGATCACAATGTCCTTTGCAAACATCGTCATCCATGGAGATTCCTGCCTAACCTCATCTGTCAGTCTGTCCATCAACATGGGAATCAAGAATGGGCTCAGGGTCCATCTTTGATGCGGTCCCACCAGGTGGGACCGGTGCACCACTTGCACCAGTCTTACATACTTCTCTGCCACTCTTGACCTCGATCATACACAACCACAGTTCCTCAGCATCCCGTCTAGGCTTTCTCTAGATCCACTTCTCCACTTCTTCTCTTAGCCTCGCTTCCACTACTTTTTTCCCAAATCTTCATTGTGTGGCTCATCAGCATTATCCCTCTGTGGTTGCTACAACTCTGCACATCGCCCTTGTTCTTAAAGTTTCGCACCAGTACACATTTCCTCCATTCCTCAGGCATCTTCTCACTGTCCAAGATCATGTTGAATAGTTTTGTCCATACCTCTACTGGTAAATCATTAGGACCAACTGCCTTTCCATTCTTCATTCTCTTCAAAGCTTTTTTCTCATTTCATATTTACTAATCTTTCCAACTTCCTTTTCCAGGTTCCAACTCATCCACTCTTCTTTCCTTCTCATTTTCTACATTCATCAGCTCCTCAAAATACTCCTTCCATCTTCTCTGAACACTCTCTTCACTTGTTAGTACAATTCCATCCCTGACTGTAATCACTCTAATCTGTTGCATATCCTGCCCAGCACGATTGCTCTGCCTCGCCAGGTGATACAGATCCTTATCTCCTTCTTTAGTGTCCAACCTCTCATACAACTCATCATTCGCCTTCTGTTTAGACTTTGTCACTTCCCTCTTCGCCTTACGTTGAATCTCCTTGTAATCCTGTCAACTCTCTTCCGTTCTCTCACTATCCCGTTTCCTCCTCTGAATACTCTACTGTACTTCCTAATTCCACCACCAAGTCCTCTTATCATCCGTCCTCTGTCCCGATGACACACCAAACACCTCCATACCTGTCTCCCTGATCAATGTTGCTGTAGTTACCCAGTCATCTGGCAGTTTTTCACAACCACCCAGAGCCTGTTTCAACAATTCCCTGAAGTCCTCACAGCAGTCTTCGTTTTTCAACTTCCACTATTTGATCTCCTGTTTTGCCTTTGCTCTCTTCCTCACCACCATTTTACACACTGTCACTACCTTGGAGTCTCCAATCTCTTTCAGTTTGCATCATCTACACAAAATGTAGTCCACCTTTGTATTCCCACCTCCGCTCTTATACTATGTCACCCTGTGTTATTCCCTCTCATACATACTCACCACAGCCATTTCCATTCTTTTTGCAAAATCAACCACCATCTGTCCCTCCAGGTTCTTTTCCTTGGCACCTGCCCATCACCTCCTCATCACCTCTGTTCCCTTCACCAACATGCCCATTGAAGTCTGCTCTAATCAACACTCTCTCTTCCCTGGGAATACTCTGCCACTTCATCTAACTTGCTCGAGGATTTCTCTCTCTTCCATCTCACCGCAAACTTATGGGCCATAACCACTGGCCACATTCATCATTATGTCTTCCTCAATTTCTCTTACTATCCACACCATGATAGTGCAGTTTGAACCCTGCTCCAATGCTTCTAGCCTTACTTCCCTTCCACCTGGTCTCTTGTACACGCAAAATATCTCTCTTCTCTGCATAATGTCAGCCAGCTCTCTCCCTTTGCCGGTCATAGACTTAATCCTATACTCTTGACTTTCCTCTTTTCTCTTTGCCTCCTAACGCATTTCCCTCCTTTTGTTTTTTGACTAACAGTAGCCCAGTTTCCGCCAGTACCCTGTTTGTCAACAGCTGCGGTGGCAGTTATTGTTAACCAAGCCCCAACCGATTCGATATGAAATTACATACCTGCTAACTGCAGCAATCTTCTATTCTAAAAGGTTTTAAGAGAATCTACCTTGTGACCACTTACAATGAATGTGTGGGAAATGTCATCGGAAAAATGAGTTTTAGTTGTAAAAAAAGTTGCAAAAAAAGATTTCCATGTTTTAGTTATAGAAACCTAAAAAAAAAAAAAAAAGCCCTGCAGAAAGCATACAGTGGAGATCTCGGAGTGTTTAGTAGGAAACAACTGGACTTCTTATCTTGTTTGAAGACGTTTCGCCTCTCATCCGAAAGGCTTCTTCAGTTCTGAGGTTCAGTGTGGGAAACCCAGGTATTTAACCCCGAGTGGGTAGAGACAATCACCAATCACCAACAACGAGGATGTGTTTGAAACCAACAGCCTCCTTTGTTGGTGAGACAATCACCAACAAAGAGGACGTGTTATGAGACTAACAGCCTCTTTGTTGGTGAGACAATCACCAACAAGGAGGACGTGTTTAGAAAACAACAGCCTCGTCTGCGGTCGTCTGGCTAGGCATCGTGTGAGTCGTTAAGGTCACAAGAGCCCGGGTGTGAATCACTTGAGCGTGTTTGCCCCTCACCCAGGTGTGGCCCTTCTCCAAGTGGACAAAGATGGCCTCTTTTACTCCTCTTTCAAACCATCTGTCCTCTCTGTCCAGAACGTGGACATTGGAGTCCTCAAAGGAGTGATCTTTCTCCTTAAGATGCAGATGTACAGCTGAGTCCTGTCCCGATGAGGTGGCTCTCCTGTGTTGTGCCATGCGTCTGTGGAGGGGCTGTTTGGTTTCACCTATATAAAGGTCAGAGCACTCCTCTGTGCATTGAACGGCATACACAACATTGCTGAGCTTATGCCTGGGTGTTTTATCCTTGGGGTGGACCAGTCGCTGTCTTAAGGTCTGGCCCGGTTTGAAATTGACTGGAATTTTGTGTTTTTGGAAGATTCTTCTGAATTTTTCTGATAGACCTGCCACCTATGGGATAACTACGTTCTTCCGTTTTTCCCTTTCTGCCGCATGTCTGGAGCGCTGTCTTGATGTGTTTCAATTCCTTTTGTTTTCCCTCTGTGCTGGAGGGAACCTTCTGGGCCCGGTCATGCAGTGTCCGGATTACCCCCAGTTTGTGCTCCAGTGGGTGGTGGGAGTCAAATAAGAGGTACTGGTCTGTGTGTGTGGGCTTCCTGTAGACCTCGATGCTGAGGTTACCATCTTTATCAGGAGACACCGCACAATCCAGGAAGGGCAAAATGTTATCTCTCGTATCCTCCCTGGTGAACTTGATGTTCTTGTCCACCGCATTTATGTGTCGCGTGAAAGCCTCCAATTCTTGGAGGCTGTTGGTTTCAAACACATCCTCGTTGTTGGTGATTGGTGATTGTCTCTACCCACTCGGGGTTAAATACCTGGGTTTCCCACACTGAACCTCAGAACTGAAGAAGCCTTTCGGATGAGAGGCGAAACGTCTTCAAACAAGATAAGAAGTCCAGTTGTTTCCTACTAAACACTCCGAGATCAAGATGACCTGGATGACTGAGCACCTTCACGGACATACAAACGCCAAACGTTTGAACAGGAAAAACTCTAATCCAAACAAACATATTAGAGAGGAAGAGTGGTTACTAAAAGAACGCAGTAACACAGTCTCAGCTAAGTGACCATGTGTTTTTCTTACCATCTCTGCTCTGCTTCAGTCTTCTCTCAGCCAATCATCAGCAAGGCCAAACCCCAGCTGCTCAAGACACACTTCCTTCCTCTGATGGAGAAACTGAAAAATGTGAGTAATTTTTGTGCAGCTCATCAGAGTAAAGGTTGACTGAAATTATGCATAAATCAACATACAGTGTGTTATATACAATGCATATCACCCATACCCAGTGCTGCAGTAAAGAACACCAGAATACATTTACATCAAGACAAAACCAAGTACTTAAGTGAAAATTTTTGAAATCAGTAAAATTGGTTTTAAATGCTATACGCTGTGAATGTGAGTCACTATAAGACTCCCGAGCCTGAAGTTTTGACTGATTGTGCTCTGAAGTTTTAACATTTCGGCTGCAAAAAATAATTAATAATAAGTTATTTTTTTCTCTGCTAGCATAACAAAATATCAAGTTAGATTCTCACCTACTGTGATGGATTCATGTTTTCCAGTATGTAACAGCAGGTTCTTGCACCAATTTGCAGATGTTTATTTAACATAGTTTTATCTCTTGACCTTCAATGAACTCAAATAATTGAATACAAATATCTAACCACCATCAGATGGTTAGATGTTTCATTAACTTTTAATTTGTATTAAAAGTATTTGTATTTGTATTAAAAAACATCATTAAAAGTATGCAAAAACAATTTGTTTCTGCGTGCTGTAGAAAGCAGTGGTTGTGCTGATGGATGAGGAACACAGCAAGGCAGAGGGAAGAGGGGAGATGTCAGAGACAGAGCTTCTCATCATGGACCAGTTCTCTGTACTGGTCAGGGACTTGTACGCCTTCTACCCCATCCTCATACGATTTGTTGACTACAACAGGTACACTGTTCTGATTTGATGATTCTGACTCTTATACCATGACTGACAAATTAATTACACTTTACAGGTGTAATATATAATATGTATGAATTATAATATACAGTATATAATGACTGTATATGAATTACACATTGTTTTGCACATTACATGTGTTCCCTGTGGAGTTTTCTCATAATGAAATAAATGTTTACATTCAGTGATACTTTTTTTTAGCTATAAGTTGCAAGGCAGATGTGTTAACCCATTGCTGCATATTTTGTCATCATCACTTGTTGATCAGTAGAATAGTGAAATAGTGGGGGAGAAAAAAAATCCAGAGCGCCAAATTAATACCAAATCACTATTAATAAACTGCCTTGATATGCTGACAGGGCCAGATGGCTAAAAGAATCCAACCCCGAGGCTGAGGAGCTGTTCCGTATGGTGGCGGAGGTATTCATCTTCTGGGCCAAGTCTCACGTAAGAAAATTACTGAGGAGTATGGGACGTCCTATAACATGCTGCCGAGTTAAACATTATTATTATTATTATTATTTATGACCACATTCCTCCACCAAAATCCAACAATCATTCTTGTTGTGGACACGTTCTTAAAATGTCATTGAGGCTCAATCTTTCACTTACAGGGTAAAAAACTGAAAAATGAAAAAAGAAATATACAAATTACAAGTACTGTAAATTTTAATGTAATTTATTTTTACAGCCATTGTAGCTTTTTTTTGACATCTCACCTTCATGTTGTCATCTGCAGAACTTCAAGAGAGAAGAGCAGAACTTTGTGGTCCAGAATGAGATCAACAATATGTCTTTTCTTATCACTGATACAAAGTGTAAGATGTCAAAGGTATGGATACATGAAGTTAAAAAGGGTTTGGATGAAATCAAGTTTTTATCTTACTACAAAAAAAGGATTGAGAACCAATCATCTAATTTACCTCATACTGGCAGGTCTGTTGCTTAGGACACACGATGCATTCACTATTAATGCATTTTGTATGAAGAGTGAACTTACTCTGAGCAGTATAGGGTCTTTGACATAGCTATGGTCATGTCTGTTCATGCAGTATTTTTACAGCTTTGTTCCTGAAGCCGTGCTTGCACTACAGGAATTTTAAAATCAAATGCGAAAAAGGGAAATTATTTTACTGTCAAGTTGAAAAACTCACAGAAAGAGAAACTCCACAACCTTAAGTTACAGTAAGCAGTAGATTAGTGTTCTGGTAAGTGTGGTGATTAACTCAACACAGGTTCGTATTGTTCAGAGACAACTGGAAATAGAATGTAAGTTTGTTTGTATTCACAAATGTCACAGCACCACCTGTGATTTGATTTAATTTTATGGCCATACCTGCTGGAGATGACATAACTGCTATCTTCTACTTTGCATGTGTTCTTTTAAGTAGGTACTCTACTGGTAAAGAAGAACATTATAGGAAACATAGCTGATTCTTGTGTGCATTTCCTCTTTTGATGTTTGATTTTGCCTCAGGGAATAGTTTCAGACCAAGAAAGAAAAAAGATGAAGAGGAAGGGAGATAGATACTCAATGCAGACAAGTTTGATTGTAGCCACTCTGAAACGACTGCTGCCTGTTGGTCTCAACACCTGTGCCCCTGGAGAACAAGAGCTCATCGCACTTGCTAAAAACCGCTTCACCCAGGTAGGAAAAACATACAAATGTGTTTCCCAGATGTTGTTTTCTTAAAAAAAATCACTATGAAGGAATTTCCCTCATCCATTTCAAATTGAATTGGTGTCCTCCCTTTCAGTAATTCTCATATAAGTGCATTCCTCTGTTCCTTGAGTTCAGGCAGACCCGGTATGGATTCAGAGAGGATAAATCTGACTTACAGAATGAGAAGTGCAGACTATGTCCTTATATTTAAACAATATAAGCAATAAGGACAGGTATAGATGCTTTAGTAAAATTTTAATTGAAAATAAATCAGATTTTTTAAAATTTGATTTATTGTATGTTTTTGTCTCTTTTCTCAGCAAATGAATTACACTTGAAATATCAGTGTAGAGAGATGGAGAGAGAGAAACTGGACTGAAGAAGACAGTTCCTTCAGTTCAAGTTTTCTATTAGCATTATATGTCAGTGTGAAGAAATTTCTAAACATTTAAAATCAATACTAAACCTGAATTTCTATTTATTATACTGTACACTTTATCATATTTAATCTTTTAATATTTGTTCAATTATTTTTAAAGTTCAAATCTGTCTAAAACACATAGAAATTCATTAATGACTTGTGCAATAGGTAACTATTGTCTTAACTTACTGTTGCCAATGGCCACCAACATATTATTTTCTTTTATCATTATAGTATCTGCCTTATTTTATTTTATGGTTACCTTTGTCTCAATGCACTGTGCATTCTGTGTTAACAGAAAGATACAGAGGAGGAAGTCCGAGAGATCATTAGGAACAATCTCCACTTTCAAGGAAAGGTATGACTACATGCAGCTAACAGAGTTGACATACTGCAATTAAACATGGAAAACATAATTATGATGTCATGCTTTATATAAAAACTACAGAGAATAAAAAGGTTTATGTAGAGCATGGTCTGAAAACTCCAACCCTTTATTAACTTTCCAGCTAAATCCATACAGATAGTATATTAATATTTGGGTTGACTGGTAATAGATGGCACAAACCAACAAACACAGTGCGTGTCCCATGTGTATTTGTAACTTTTTATATTTGTCTTGTGCAGCTGGAGGATCCAGCTATTCGTTGGCAGATGGCTCTGTACAGAGACTTCCCAAACCACTATGAGGAAACCGCAGACCCAGAGAGGACTGTGGAGAGAGTCCTGGACATTGCCCATGTGCTGTTCTACTTAGACCAGGTGTGTGAGTGTATTATCATGTGCGAGGACATGAATTTGTTTACACACTCACCATATGCATACTTGTAAATGTTCATATTATGTGGAGGTTAAGTTTAGGGGGAATGATCCATTAGCCTACATCTGCACTTCTGTAGAGTCATAGTTTGGCCACTATGTACTAGTACTATATATCTGTGCTCCTCTTAAAAACGTGCAGCTTTGGATCAGAAGTGGATTGGTTCTTATTAAAGCTCTAAAACAGAAATAAGAATGTATTTTTTTTGAAAACCTGCTTTCATAGGGGTTTGGGCAAAAAGTGAATTACATCACCTGACAGTCTTCATACTGAGTGTGTGAGGTTTGGTGTGTTAAGGTTGAACATCCTCAGCGTAGTAAGAAGGCTGTGTGGCACAAACTGCTGTCCAAACAGAGGAAGAGAGCAGTGGTTGCTTGCTTTAGGATGGCACCTCTCTACAACCTGCCCAGGTAGGAATTGAACACACAAACATCAACTCATGCAGTGTACACTTGTAGTTACAGTGTCCTATTTTTTTGGTTTTTTTCCTTATTTGTCAAATATTTGAGATCATCAAACTAATTCTAATACAGAATAAAGACAATATGAGTTAACACAAAATACAGATAGGTGGCACAGTGGTGCAGTGGTTAGCACTGTCGCCTCACAGCAAGAAGGTCCTGGGTTCGATTCTGGGTCAGGGCGTTTCTGTGTGGCGTTTGCATGTTCTCCCTGTGTCTGTGTGGGTTCTCTCCGGTACTCTGGCTTCCACCCACAGTCCAAAAACATGCAAACTGGGGATTAGATTAATTGGTCACTCTAAATTGCTCATAGGTGTGAATGTGAGTGTGGATGGTTGTTTGTCTCTATATGTTGGCTCTGCGATGAACTGGCGACTTGTCCAGGGTGACCCCGCCTTCGCCCGAAGATGCTGAGATAGGCTCCAAGTTAAAGCTATTGGAGGAAATGAGGTACGCTGGCCTCTCCTGGGAATGTTCACCACTATTCCAAGTTTTTCCATTTGTAGCCCCATATCCTAAGAAAAGTCTTTATGAAACAGGACATGTAGGGTTGGATAGATTTTTTTCCTGTAAAAAATTTTGAAAACTGTATTTTTTATGTAGCTGGGTTGTCTTTGTCTAAAGTTAAAATTAGTTTGTCAACCAGAAAAATTCAATGTGACAAAGATGCAAATACAGAAGAAATCAAGAAGAGGGTGAATACTGTGTCACACCACTGTAGTGTATATCTGGTCTATTTTCTAAACAAGAAAAACACTTCTCATGCCTCCTCTTTCTCCCCCAAAACTAGGCACAGGGCTGTCAACTTGTTCCTTCAAGGTTATGAGAAGTCCTGGATTGAGGCAGAAGAACACTATTTTGAAGATAAACTCATTGAGGACCTCGCTGTGGGTTTATTTTAATATAAAACAAATTTCTTCTACTATAATCCATGATTAACATTGATTCTTAAGGCTAATGTGTGTTTGTTTCAGAAACCAGGTGAACAGGAGCTTTCAGTGGAGGAGGAAGGCATGAAACACATTGATCCATTGCATCAGCTCATTCAGCTTTTCAGCAGAACAGCCCTCACAGAGAAGTGGTGAGCCATCATAGTTCTACCATATGTGATTTTTTTTTTTCTGCTCCAAACAATTACCTACCTACCTCCAAGCCCCAATATGAAGCCTGGATGACAATAACACAAGGGCAGCTGACCTGAGAATGAAGATAATAGCTAACATGGATACATGGAAGCCCTAGGAATGGTTATCAAGGCTTAGTAGAATAGTACCCTCCGAATGGCTACTAGAGGATGTGAATGCGGCACTACAAACTATCCCTACTGTGACCATCACTGAAACCAACAAGCTGTTATACACAACAGTGACAGTAATCCTGGAGGTGCTTGGCTAAAAGTTGAATGTGAGCCATCAGGGGTGGTACCATCCATGAAGAAGAAGGCTGGAAGCTAAGATCAAGGCAACATGGAGAGAGGTTAGTCAATTGTCAGAGCTGGGGAAGCGCAAGACCACTATAGTACCCAGGAACTAAAGCAAGCTGTCCATAAACTGAGGCCCTGGAGACTGCAAAACAGAGACTCACAGCCTCGACTACCTGCCTGAAGAGATACTCTAGAGACGTGGAGGTGGAAGAATAAACAGGAAGTTCACCACTGAACCATCCAAAGTGTATTCTTAGTGGGAAGGTAATAAGATGAGAACAGACCCACCCAGGAATCAGACTGAACAGTATTGGAAGAGCATATGGGAGAATGAGGCATCACATAACACCAATGCTCAGTGGTTAACAGACTTGAAAGAGGACCACAGCCATCTCCCAGAGCAAGACCCAGTGAACACCACAATGGCAGACATCCAAGAAAGAGTCTCAAGGATGAAGAGCAGGACAGCACCAGGCCCTGACATGATCCACAGCTTCTGGCTAAAGAAACTAACTCCAATCCATGAATACCTGGCAGCTCAGAAGGCGGTTGGAAGGGACTAGAGGAGCTAAACACCAGCTACTAGTTGACGGGACAATCCCTAGAGACTGCAAGACAAGGAAGACCAACCTGTGCACTGCCTGTATTGACTACAAGAAAGCCTACGACTCAATGTCACACACATGGATACTGGCATGTTCGGAGCTGTACAAGATCAACACGGCACTAAGAGATAAAACAAACTAAATAAGAAACTAGAAGAGATAAGACGAAGACAACTCTATTCAATTCAAGGCCGATTGCTCAAGTTAACATCAAGTGTGGCACATACCAAGGATATGCCCTATTCCCCCTGTTGTTCTGCATTTGGCTGAAACCCCTCAGCCCAATCAATACAAAGAGTGGCCTTGAATACTGGTTCAGAAATGGAACAACTATCAGCCACCTCCTCTACATGGATGACATCAAGTTGTATGCAAAGTGTGAGCGACCCATCGACTCACTGATCCACATCACCTGGATCTACAGCAATGGCATCGAAATGTCTTTCCGGCTACACAAGTCTAGTCGCAAGATATCAAAGAGAGGCAAGATGATCACAGCTGAAGGGGTTGAACTACCAGAAGGCCACATAGCTGATGTTCAGGAAACCCCAAATGTCTTGGAATCCTGCAGGAAAATGGAAATCACAAAGAAAACACAAGGAAGTCAGCCACAGTCAAATACCTACGTACAGTAAGGCAAGTCCTGAAAAGTCAGTTGAATGGTCAGGACAAGATCTGAGACATCAACACCTCTGCCCTGCCTGTGGTCAAATACCCTGTTGGTAAAATAATCTGGCCAAAGGAGGAGATAAAGGCCACAGATATCAAGATAAGGAAGCTCTTCACCATGCATGAAGGGTTTTACCCCAAGTCCAGCACCCTGAGGCTGTTTACCAATCGAAAAAGGTAGGCCAAGAACTAGTGAGTGTCAGAGCCACTAAGATGAAACAGGAAAAAATCCAGGAATACATAGTGAAGATGGCCCCCGAATGATGACCTGCTAAGTAAATGCCTCAGTCAGCAGAAATCCAGTGTGGAGGAGGAAGAGTAAGAGGGACCATCATAGAGGAACAAGCCCCTGCATGGGATTTACCACCAACAGATAGAGGAAGTGGCTGATATCAAGAAAACATGCCAGTGGCTGGAGAGGGCTGGTGCCATGGACAGCACAGAGGCACTGATCATGGCAGCACAAGAACAGGTCTTGACCAGAAGATCGATAGAGGCCTGGGTCTACCACACCAGACAGGACCCAGGGTGCAGACTGTGCAAAGATGCCCCTGAGGCAGTACAGCACTTTGAGCAATATAAGCAAGTGGCTGGCACAGTATACAGAAACATCTGTGCTGAGTATGGTCTGGTGGTTCCAGGATCAAAGTGGACAACAACTCCAAAAGTGATTGAAAATGACCTAGCTAAGATCCAGTGGAACCTCCAGATCCAGACCGATAAGATGGTGATGGCTAATCGACCGGATAAGTAAAGAAGAGATCTGAGATCTCTGTCCAGAAAAGCGCAATCCTATAACCAGCTAAGATCTTGCGCAGGACCCTCAGGCTCCCAGGCCTCTGGTAGAGGACTTGAGTTTGAAGGAAAAACAAAAAACCGGCCAAAAAGGGCAAGTGGGGAATTTATATAAGTATTTTTTTTTTTCTATTTATACAGGCATTTTATGTGGAAATTTGAGGAGTTCCAGTTTCTACCTGCGAGACATCACATAACCAGAATGATTTGAGTGATTGCTGCTATTAAACTGAATAATTGTGCACAGTCAAATTGTGTGTGTGTGTGTGTGTGTGTGTGTGTGTGTGTGTGTGTGTGTGTGCGTGCGTGTGTGTGTGTCTATATTCTGCTGCAGTAAACTGGATGAGGATAATCTCTACATGGCTTATGCTGACATCATGGCTAAGGTACCACCAAATGAATTCTAGCAAACTACTAGCAAGTAGTAGCCGGCTTTACTTTACAAAAAAGAAATTAGCTCACTTATTATAACATAATTAATGCATATTATCCTTCTGCATTCCAGATGTGATTCTCTTCCTCTGTTTCCTCTGTTTAATCTCCCTTCACTCTCTCAGAGTTGTCATGATGAAGAGGATGAGGATGGAGAAGAAGTGAAGAGTTTTGAAGTAGGTGATCCCCCACTATCTGTCTCTCTTTCTGTCTGTCCTTGTGGTAGTCTTGTTGGTAAATGTCCTGCCTGTCCTTATATACATAAATAGGAAAAGGAGATGGAGAAGCAGAAACTGTTGTATCAGCAGGCTCGACTGCATGACCGTGGAGCTGCAGAGATGGTGCTTCAAACTATCAGTGCTAGCAAAGGTAGGTTTCTTTCTCCCACTTTAGTAATACCACGATGTAAATTAAAGCTTAGTTTAGTATCGGTAAATGAGGGAAAGTCACTCAGATTGCTCATTTTGGTTTATTGCACTGTTGTCCCTTCTTCCGTCATCACTCATGAGCGTGGTAATTATGCCTCCTGCCATTTTCTTGTGTGTTGGTTGCTCTCCGTCTCTTTCTTTCTCCCTGGTTGGTTACCTGTTGTGTCAGTTCTGTCCGGGTCCTGAGTGTAGACCTTCAAAACTTGTCCCTACCTGCTCTGTGCGTGTAGCTACATTTTTGCCTTACCTTCAGCATTCTAATCTTTTCTCCTTCTTTTGTGCTCTTACATTTTGTTGTATGTTTTCGTTGGTTAGGCCAATAAGATTCCACTCTGGTTGGTTTTGTTGCACTTTTTATAGCATTACATCTTAGCGAGCTTCGTGTTTTAAATGTAGACATACATGACATAGACTGACAATTAATTGCAGAATATAAATGGAATGCACTGAATCATCTCTATGTGAGAGCAGGGGCTGAGCTTTAAAAGTGTAAAAGTGTATTAAACATTTATTGGATGAGACAAGGACTTTAGTTTAAGCATGCAATGTGGCAGAATTTAGACTAATATCCAGTTCCTCCAGCAGGTGAGATTTAAGACTAATGTCCAGTTCCTTTATTAGGTGAGATGGGTCCCATGGTTGCCTCTACTCTGAAGCTGGGCATCGCTATTCTCAATGGAGGAAACTCTACTGTACAGCAGGTACTTCAGTGCTCAGTCACTTCCATATGCATGGCCACTTTTATTTGGATTACAATAGATATATAATGTTCTTACAGTGCATATTGTATTATATTTGAAATGCCTACTCTTGCTGACTACTTTATGAAGTACATGTTAATTTTAATAGAATTTAATTCAATTTTGAATAAAATATTTTTGTTGACACTGTTAGAGACAAGTTCATTAAATCTAACAGTCAAAAAGTCAGATGAGTGGTCTGGGGGCAGAGCAGAGGTAGACCTGCGACCCTCAGGTGGAAAGCCTGGGGACTGGACAGGAGATCATCTTTATAGCAAATCCCCTCTGAGGGCCAGGCAGGAGGATGGCAGCAGAGGATTGGAGACAGCTGGAGTATAACAGTCATAGTTTTTTCAGCTCCAGCAGAGGGAATGGTTGCAGCATAGGATCGGAGGGCATCTCCTGCAGCTCTGGAAGTGACGTCAGACACATATCCATTAATGGTGGCTACTGGACCTCCACCACTACAGGAGACAGCTGCAGTTCAGAGAAAGGAATGGAGACCACTAAAGCTCTGCCACTGATGGCAACTGCAGCTCGGGAGCAACAGGGTCTAGATATGGCTGTTGCGCAGGGAGCTGCTCCAGCACTTGGACTGCAGCACTGGCAGTGTGGACTGCTGTAACACAGGCTTGGTGGGTAGCTGCAGCAAAGGAGCAAGACTTGCTTTCAGTTCCATTACAGGGGACTGCTGAATAATGGGCTCTCGACGTAGCTGCTTAACAGGAGACTGTCAACTGGAGGCTGATGGGGAACTTGGAGCTAAAGTTGTCTGGACCACCTACTAAGAAAAAGAAGCCAGAACCAAAATCTCAGTGGTGCTGAACAGCAGACTCTCTAAGGCACCAGGAAGCTGAAATTATCTGAATGCGAGGCAGTGTTGAAGCTTGCAAGTGGAAACATGTACATGTTCTATAGTTTCTCTGCAGCTTCCTCACAGCTATCTTCACTCACAGAGTCAATGGTGTGAAAAACAAACTGGAACGCTTGCAGTTGGACTGCAGGGTCCATAGTTTGTCCATTTTGTGTTGTTAGGAGTGTGTCAGAAACAGATAGTTTGGCCACAAATGCAGACAATGCAGACAGCGGAGGTTAAATTTGAGGATTTATTGGTTGAAGGCAAACTCGATGGTCAAACAGAATAGCAAGGGTTTAAACTAGCTTATCAGTCCAAAATAGAGAAACGGATACAATGGGACGAGTAGAAATCCAAATCCAAGAAAACAAGCAAAGTTCTGGAAAACAGTAAGAAAAAAAGGTACAGACACTCCAGGAAACACAAAGGAAAATGGACGGCGGGAAAACAAGATACATGGCAGGCTGGCCAACTAAGAAGGGAGCACAAGGACTTGTATACACAAGGATGGGCATAAAAAAAACACAGGTGAGATCAATCAGGGTGAGGCAGGCTAATCAAAAGTGGAGGTAAAAAACTAAGCGTAAATCAGGACATGACACAGGACCACTCCTAGAGCGTATACCTCCTCCAAGGCCTGACAGTGTGCTTTAACTAAAATTCCTGGACAGTCCCCCTTTTTCTGAGCCTGCAATAATTTTTTTAGGTTTTTCTTGGCTCAATTTTCATTGTCCAAGCAAATTTCATTTAAATCCATTGAGTAATTTTTGATTAATTCTGCTAAAAGACAGACAGAAAAACGCACAGAGGTGAAAACATAACCTCCCTGCCAGAGATAATAATACTAAATTCAGAGCCATGAAATATTAATCAAGTATTTATGCCTGTATACTTGGTATATTATCATGTCCGGTTCTTGTACTCATTTTGAATTGGATACAAAACGTAATTCTGGTATTCCATTTTCTTTTTCCATTTTTCCATCTCTCTAATAGAAAATGTTGGACTATCTGAAAGACAAGAAGGATGTGGGCTTTTTTCAAAGTCTGGCCGGTCTGATGCAGTCATGCAGGTACCTGTACACACTTAATGTGGCTTTATGGCTGAAACATATATACTTAGTTGTATGTTTATACTACAGATGAGTTCTGACTGTGTCTGGACTCCTGAGTTGATCGTCAAACACGAGATTGTGTCAGGAATATCCACTATTCTCAGAGTCATAACTAAGTCATATCTGAGCACACTGACATGATACACATATTTTTAGACTTAGTGTAAATTACACTTTCTGAGGATGTCTATCACAAGAAATTTTGCTTGGCTGCACCTCTTAGAATTTATAGAATAGAACGAGAATCAGTTTTTTTTAAGCTTTATTCTCTATTAAAGATAGTAAGTAATAGCTTCCTGTACACCCATGGGTGCACTGCAAGCTGGAGCTGCAAATATTTTATTTGGCATTCTTTTTATTGGCTTAGAAGTCCTCAGTTGTACCCATACTGTGAGTTTATACAACAGGCCTGACATAGACATACATCCGTCCAGTGACACGAACAAAATCTACAAAAATCTGATGTTTAAGCATTATCTTTAAATCATTGTCTAGCTTGTTATGGTCAGTAGTTTATATGAATGTACTGTATACTGTATTCTTGACTTAAATAGATAGATAATAGATAGTTTAAGTGGGTGGCTTGCTTATTTAAAGCTCTGTGTGATGATATTGGCTGACAAGACTTTTATTTTTTAATTTTTGTATTAAACTGAAAAGTGCAGCTTTCTAACATACAATGATGATTTCTGGTGTTTAATGACAGTAAGTAACTGAAGAATGCTCAGCACAAATTACAGGTGGCAAGGAAAGTCACGATGCAGTCATATTTGTTTCAGTGTTCTGGATCTTAATGCATTTGAGAGGCAGAACAAAGCCGAGGGGCTGGGAATGGTGACGGAGGAGGGATCAGGTAAGCTTCACTATCTATACGTATTGACTTCTATCTTTGAATGATCACAGCAATAGGAAGAAAAGTTTAATAAGTATTTATTTTTCAGTATGTACAGTTTGTAGTTGTTTAAAAGCTTTTCAAACAGATACATTCTTAAACGTCACAATAGTTAATCTACATAGAAAAATTCATGAGGCACTTTTGCTTGCTGAAACCCTTGGTTTTGTAGTGAAATACTAAAGGGTAAATTCTCAATCCTGAAACTGAAAATTTGCCAGTTTTCCTTGAAAAGAAGAAAATTAATTATACAAGCACGTCCTTTACTCCATTATAGAAAATCATCATTTAATCTGAAACTCTTTGCTGTGGCATCTTGAAACATGAAGAATATTTTTATCCTTGTCGGACTGTCATCACTCTGCTTTATTCCATTTATCACCACATTTGTTTGAGAGTTTTGTTGACTTTATCCAGTGCTAATGCAGATACCACCTGTTCACATATTAATTGTGATTTTTAAATACAAGTGTATGTTATGATTTTCCTGTTATAGTTTCTTTGTGTATAAAGTTTGACAAAATGCTCACACATGTTAGGATCACATGGTGTTAGGTTCAAAATTTATCAAATTGTATTATACGTAAATTGTTTTACTTTGTTCTATTTTGTAGGATTAGATGAAAATACAGTCTGCAATCTATCGACTAAATGATATTAGATTACTGTATCATTTTGCAATTGGTGCAGTAATGACTCACATTACAGGTTAAAGTACTTTCTGGTTAATAAAGGGTCAGAAGCTGTAGTTGTTTTGTTATAGTAGATTACATTCGAGCCTTTCACCTACATTTATTTTAATTATTTATTTTAATATTTTACTCTTCATTTTCACAGAGCCTGGCAATGCATTAAAAAAAAACAATGATAAGAGAATTAACTAACAATGGAATCAAAACTTACAAACGTGCCATTTATTCTCAGTTGGGAAAACCACCATTAACCACAAAATCTTTCAGGATTATCAAGATCAAGTATTTTATGCTGTTTTAAATTATGGCCTCAAGATTTTCTGTATATGCTTCATATATACTACATCTTTGTAATGAGAAATCTCTGTATGAGCTGATCATAAAATTTAACACTTTGTTTTGATTCCTTTATAATATTTAAAGTCAAGGGTATTAAAAATTATGATACTTACTTTTTGTACCAGTTGTATGTTATTGTTCATTTCTTCACAACAAATAGATGACTATTAAAATATCAAGTCACTACTACATAAAACAATAAATAATACAAATTTAAACCTAATGATGTTGCTCAGAATGTCTCCAACTGTATGTATGTAGCTGTGTTCTTTCTATTCATTCAAGAATGAGGGAAACACCGCTTACAAACTAGTAATTACCAAAACTGACTTTATAATAATCATTGCTGCACCTATTGTATGGCATTAACTACAGCTGATAATGTTTTCTTGCTGATAATTCGCTCATTATTTTATTTTCAATACTAGCTGATCACTTTGAGCAGCAGCTGAAAAGCCCCCTTGAAAAAATGGACTCAGTTTGGATCCAAATTTTAAAATCTTAGTTCAAAATTTTAGCGAGTTTTACGCATAAGTTCGGTTTTCTCTTTCACAACATTATTTTTTTCATGTTGAAAAACTACTAAATTCAGAATTTTTTCCCCTATATGTAATCGTTTTTTTCTTTGTTTCTTACTTTCTTTCTCTCTTTCTTTCTTCCCCGTTTTTCTTTTCTCATTTTGGTTTACTCCACTTTCTTCCCTTCCTCAGTCATCACTCATGAGCGTGGTAATTATGCCTCCTGCAATTTTCTTGTGTGTTGGTTGCTCTCCATCTTTTTCTTTCTCTGCGTTTGGTTAGTTGTTGTGTCAGTTCTGTTCAGGTCCTGAGTGTTGACCCTCAAAACTCGTCCCTACCCGCTCTGAGCTTGTAGCTACGTTTCTGCCTTACCTTCACCATTCAATTTTTTTCTCCTCCTTGTGTTTTTGGTTTTCTTTGGTTATGCAAATTAGAATTCGCTCTGGTTGGTTTTGTAGTTGGTGTTTTTATAGCATTAAATCTTAGCTGAATTTAGATGTAAAATATGTCATGTCATTTCCTTCCTCAACAGACAAACAGATATTATCAGGACTTGTACAATGTAAATTTTAAGATACAAAGTGCAGATTTTTCCAGGCAAATGTACAAGTGTAGCTGTGGACACTGAAACTGAATCAATTTTGTGCCTCCCTCTCAGGATTTGTACAGCATCTGGCACATTCTAAAAATCACAAATATGATGGTTACCTTCCCCCAACCTCATCCTCCCTCTTGGTCAATGAAGGGTTTTTTTTTAAGCTGGTTGTTTTTTGTCAGTAATGAAGATGGTTTTTGTGCTGTTTGTTATCTGTCATGAAGTGTACAATCCCCTCTGTGTTCTCAGACACTATCTGTGTGTTTTTCTGACCTGTTCTCTTCAGGCTGCAATGAATACAAAATTAACAAACAAAGAAAACAAAGACGGTATACTAAGCTTCTATTAAAGCTGCTTTCACAGATCAATTCATCATCATAGTTTTATGCTCCACAACTTTACTACGACTGTTGATTCAGTTTAATCGCTTCTAACATGGTTTGCAGCAGGCGTTAGATGCTCCAAAAACCCTCTGTACACTACCTGTTTAACTAGCAAACAGACTAACTGGAGACCAGCTGGTGAACAGGATCATTTAGCAGATAAATAGCCAGATACATTTCTCAGAAGTTGGTGGAAACTATAACAGAGCTTAGAGTTGAGTAAATTCCTGATGAACACCACTCAAATCCAGATGAATGCTTATGTTGCTCTTTGTCATCTGAAATGTTAACTTGGGAAAGGTTTGCAAACACATTTAAGTTTTTGATATGATACTGTCTAATAGCACTGTAATTGTTACCTCTTGTTCCACTTCCTGTTGATGGAGCGTTAACATTTTTAGAAATCAATGACCTTGTTTATAGAAATAATTTAAATTGAATTCAGTCAGTTACTTTTATCAAGATAAATAGTCTATGTTCTGATAGATTTAGGTAAAGCTATTGCAGTTTGATAAAAATCACTACAGTTTCTGATGAAACTGTTTTAGTGAGGTGTAAAAATGGTAGCTTGCAGTGGTTATGAAATGCATTGCATTATACAGTTATTAATTTGTAGCTGGACAAAATAATAATGTAGATTAATGATTAAATGCCTGAACATTACATTACAGCAATTACAGTACAGTATTATTGCAACTGTTTTTGAGTTTAAAATTGGTACAATGTAAAGATGTGTATTCTAGATGTAAAATTGAGAATTGAATCTATAGTTGATTTAAAAAAAATTAAAAATTAAAAAAAAAAACCCAGAACAAAACCAGAAATAATAGTTGCAGCCTTTGTTATCTCTCATCTGTCACCTTTTCATCCACCCTGTTTGCTCTTTACCTCATCTTTGGACTTTGACTGGCAGTTTTTGGTTACACTGCATTGTGAGTGGAGGGGGTGAATACTGATCTGTTTCTCCTTCCTCCATCCCTTCTTCTCTCTTTACTGGCTGAGCTGTGTACTGTAGTCTGCCTGAAGCTTGACTTCTTTCCACCACAGTGTACTGATTTAAATTTCGTTATAGCCATACATTATACTGTGTATAGTGTCATAAGCTTAGAGTTTTTGATGAATAATTGAAAGGTTTATGAGGATGTATTGTACACCACATCCTTTGTTTCATTTCGTTTCGTTTCGTTTCGTTCTCTGCCGCTTATCCGGGTCCGGGTCGCGGGGGCAACAGCCTGACCAGGGAGATCCAGACGCTCCTCTCCCCAGCCACTTCCACCAACTCCTCCAGGGGGACACTAAGACGTTCCCAAGCCAGCCGAGAGGTATAATCTCTTCAGTGTGTCCTTGGTCTGCCCCGGGGTCTCCTCCCGGATGGGCATGCCCAAAACACCTCCCCAGGGAGACGTCCAGGAGGCATCCTGACCAGATGCCCGAACCACCTCAACTGGCTCCTCTCAACGCGGAGGAGCAGCGGCTCTACTCTGAGCTCCTCCCAGACGTCCGAGCCCTCACCCTATCTCTAAGGCTGAGCCCAGCCACCCTGCGAAGGAAGCTCATTTCGGCCGCTTATATTCGCGATCTCATTCTTTCGGTCACTAACCAGAGCTCATGACCATAGGTGAGAGTTGGGACGTAGATTGAACTGTAAATTGAAAGCTTTGCCTTCTGGCTCAGCTCTCTCTTCAACACAACAGACCGCTTCAGCGTCCGCATCACTGCC
>KV751381.1:1751169-1777599 GCA_001698575.1 Mola mola | reverse complement strand
GTCCTCAGCCAGACGTTCCCAGCAGACCCTCACTATTCGCTTGGGCCTGCCTGGTCTGTCCGGCTTCCTCCCCCGCCACCTGATCCGACTCACCACCAGGTGGTGATCACTTGACAGCTCTGCTCCTCTCTTTACCCGAATGTCCAGCACATACGGCCGCAGATCAGATGATACGACTACAAAGTCAATCATTGACTGTCGACCTAAGGTGTCCTGGTGCCAAGTGCACTTATGGACACTCTTATGGCTGAACATGGTGTTAGTTATGGACAAACTGTGACTAGCACAGAAATCCAATAACTGAACACCACTCGGGTTCAGATCATGAGCGTTGAAGTCTCCTAGTAGGACGATGGAGTCCCCAGTAGGGGCACTCTCCAGCACCTTTTCCAAGGACTCCAAAAAGGGTGGGTACTCTGAACTGCTATTAGGCGCATAGGTGCAAACCACAGTCAGGACCCTAACGGTTAAACGGTTTTACGGTTTAACAAAGTTTCATTTCTATCCAGTCATAAAATCTAATTCTAAACCGTGGGCTGGGATATCTCCATAGGATTGGGGCATTGTATACCCCGTTGGCTCTAGCATAAACTTGGAATCTACTTGAAAGAGTGAAAGGGAAGAGTGATGTGCAGACTACCATATATCCTTCAAGGGGCTAGCAGAGCACTCACTGGGTGAGCAGTAATGTTATCCCTGGACTAAAGTAAAATATAGTTAAAATTGTAATGACTTGACTTGAGAATAGAGATGAGAACATAAACTTAAGATATATATTTATAAAGTTTTTAAACCAAGTGAGAAACAAGGTAATTTGTATGCCCACTTATGGGCATACAATTGTAATTATTTTTTTTAAACAAATGGAATTGCTCCCTGCTGGCTATTTAAAAGTATGTCGGTCCCACACACTACCACATTGGCTTAATTTTTCAATCTATATGGCTTCATTCATTTATTATACTGCCTATGAAGTCAAATCAGGATGTTCATGATTGAAACATGTATATTTGTTCATATAAAGTAACAAAATTTAATAAGCAGTCCAATTTATTTTTGTTTTATATTACACTAGTGAACATCAACAGAAGCCAGCACAAATTCCTCAATGTGGACCACATGTAGACCACAAACCTATCTTCCTGGTGGCACTGATCTGTACATTAGAAGTTGTTGTACAGACTGCTGCACTTTCAGACTTGTTTCAGACCTACAGATTTTCCTCCCTCAGGCCAGTTCATTTGTCATCACATCGTATCTATGTATTCTGTTGATGTTATTGTACAAGTTATTTTGTAGTGCCTCATCTTTCTTTTCTGACCCTTTTTTTCTTTTAAATTCTGTGAAAGCAGCATTTTGGCACAGTCAGAGGGCTTCCTCAGTGTATTTGTTATCCATTCAGAGCCGACACACATGTCAAACAAAGCAGAAAACATGAAATCAGTCTAAATCCTGTCCTGGCTGTAAAATGCTGCAGATTAATAACCAATCCACTTCAGTTAACCACTGAGTATTGTGGCTGCTCACTCGTCATCCAAGAGTGTGTGTGTGTGCGCGTGTTTTAGGTAGTATTGGTGTATTCTGACCATACAACTTTCACTGACTGTAAGGAGACATAGGGGATTGCTCTCATTAGCACCATCTCTTTTTAATATTTCTCCACTCTCCACCTTCCTTTTGTCTATCCCTGTCCTCCATGTTATCTGCTTTGGTCTCCTCTGTTCTCTGACTTTCTTTATGTGTATGTGTGTCTGTATCTATGAATGTGTGTGGGCATTCATGTGTATGTTTGCATCTGCCCGTGTTCTCCTGTGTGTGTGTTTGTGCACACCTGTGTTTGTGCTTGTGCATACGTGTGTCTGCATGGTGTCTGTTTGTATGCGTGTGCGTTTGTGTTTGTTCTCTCCGACCAGGTGAGAAGGTCATGCAGGATGATGAGTTCACCTGTGACCTTTTCCGATTCCTGCAGCTACTCTGTGAAGGACACAACTCAGGTGAGTGCATCTATGTTTTTGCTTATGTGTCTGCCAGGTGTTTTAACATAGCTGAGAGTCAGGTGGTGTTTGTCCATACTTATTATTTGTTTACCTTATTTTTGTGCTAATATAAAGCAACAACGTTCCAATGGTTGGTTTCAGAAAAAATCTGAGACTATTCTGCCTCTACAACCTTAAGCTCTATGGTGATTTAAAGTTTTTTTCTCATGGTTGTTTCTTCACATTGTGTGATTGAGGTTTTTAAAAATGTTTCTTCACTAGATGTGATATGTCAGTTTGTCAACCGATATGTCAACAGCCAACAAACTTTTTTACATCCACTAGTTATTGTTTGTAAGTGCTGACTATATAAACAGAGCATATAGATTTACCATGTAGATTTTTGATTTAAACACATTGTAATTTATCTAATATCTTTCAGACTTCCAGGACTACTTGAGGACGCAAACAGGGAACAACACAACCGTCAATATCATTATTTCGACTGTTGACTACCTCCTCAGAGTGCAGGTTGGTTCTTTTGATTATTATTATTTGAATTGCCTTTAGGAATAGGAATCATCATAAAGCCTGGAATAAAACCCCTTTTAGAACTTTAGATTTTTTTCACTGCTTCTAAGGGATAGTTTAATATAAAGAACCAAGTCTATTGCTGTTCTCCTTTTCACAATCTTATTTTTTGTTATTATTTTTTAAATTTTATTGTAGTTTTCAGTTTAGTATTTTTGGTTTTATGCCTCTGCACAGGTGACAGCCAGGTTCAGAGGCATTAAGTTATGTGCCATTATGTGTGTCTGTCCAGTGTACATACAGTATGTACTGTCTGTCCACCCATATCTCAAGGCGCTTTGATGGATTTTTTTGCAAAAATGTCACGTGGGCCTGACAATCAGCTTGGATCAGTAGTCGTTGAGCTCCAAAAGTCAAGGTTTTGGAGGTCAAAGTCATTGTGATGTCAAAATATCTTTTTGACCCACCACTGTACTTTCACTGCTCACATTGTATGCCTCATGGAGGCATATAACTGCTGAGCAGTAATTATATTTTTTAATTTAACTTTTAATGATTGAAACTATGATGTCGTTTTTTGGCACCGTCTTTATTAATAGAAATACAGAGTCAAGTATAGAAAAGATCTGCAAATCTGTGAACTTTAGGTTCTAACATGTCCCCAAACATGCTACAAACTGAAAACGATAACATTAATTTGATCAATTTTCAGTGGCTCGTAGCTAACGGCTGAAGCTCAGTTGTTTCTAATTGGATGCTTTATAATTCACATAAAACTATTTGAACATAAACATGAACGATGGTGATAGTTAATTCATGTTTTACAAGCATTTACCTTAGTGTGTTTATTTCTTTCTTCGTCTAGTCATATTTTCTTCTCTTGTGAAACTTTGCTCCTTCCTATGACCTTCTCTTTCTCCTCCAGGAGTCTATCAGTGATTTCTACTGGTATTATTCTGGGAAAGAAGTTATAGATGAGCAGGGTCAGAGGAATTTCTCCAAAGCAATAAATGTGGCCAAGCAGGTTTTCAATACACTCACAGAGTACATCCAGGTATGACAAGACACTGCGGCTCGGATGAAGTGACGACTGTAGATTCCCAAAGCTGACCAAAAATGGGCTTAACGCAAAAAAAAATAAAATTAGTGAACAGTAAATACTGATTGGAAATTTGTTTTATTACAATGAACAATTTCTTTGTTCGTAAGTAATATTAATCTGACTTGCATTTGTTGAGACTCGCAGCTGTAATCATATGGAAATTATTGCATTTACAGATGTTAATCATGTATATCATTTTTATTTAATGTGAAGTTTAAGAAGTTGCATGACATTGATATTTTACAATATCTTTAGACTGGGACTGTACAGATCCTCACTTGTTTGAAGTAAGAAAGCTGTGTAAAAGTAGTTTTTGATTATCTGAATTTGTCACTTGCAGGGACCATGTACTGGCAACCAGCAGAGTTTGGCCCACAGTCGCCTGTGGGATGCTGTGGTGGGTTTTTTACATGTATTCGCTCACATGCAGATGAAACTGTCTCAGGTGAGTTAAAGTCACTGGGTTTTGCAGACAAGCTAACATAATCTAAAAACTAACTTCCCCAGTTTGAGTCCTTGGATTTTTTGTCATCTCTTCTTCCCTTTTTCCTTACTCATGTCTAATATGCTTCCTATGAGAGTTAACAAGACACATTTGCACGGATACGATGAGACCAGCACTCTGTGAATAAACTTCATCTTGGCCTTTTGTCTTTAAGGGCACACTCACATTTGTCCCACTTGTTTTGTGGGATGCTTGACTTGACCACAAGCTTCACTTGACGAATCCCATTGAAGAAACATATGTCAAAGGGTTGGGCACCTGGTGTCAAATCTGCAAATCCCACATGATAGGCAGATATGGCTGCCAAATGTACTTTAATCATTGAAAAAAAGAGACCCTTATTCGGCAACTCCTGAGGGATTGGCTAAAAATCCACAATAGAGCATTGAAATGGGAGGACTTCACGGTCCTGACACTACTTCTTAAACGCCTGCCATTTATAGATCATATAAGCCTCTCATAGATGACACCCTAGGACTTTGGATCATAGCCACCACATTCAGGGGCAGACCTGTCCGCTATGCTTTACTGGGCTTACGTGTCTTGTAGTTCTTTGGAAACAAGAAACAATGTTTATTAGATTTAACAGCCAAACATTAACACAATGAATGGAAGGCACCTTTAATGGCGCACTGTGACATATGTTTAAACCTTTGATTTTGGTCTACCTGAAGAACAATGAAAACATCCAGTCTGAGGGTCTCAACAAGTGGCAGAGACAGTGCATTTGTGTGTTTGGGAGACTTTGTTACGGCAGAACACTGCCTTTTGGGACTGGACACCTGAACAAGTACAGACAGACGCCTCTTGGATGGCTGTGGAAGAGGAGCAGTAGTGTCTCTGTGCTCATGGATCCTCTCTACTGTCAGACTCAGGGCTAGGAGCAGTGGGTCGTTTTCTTCCTAGCTGCTTAATCCTTCACGAGGCTTGGTGACGGTCCTCTGTTCTAAGCCGAATTCCATGGAATTTGACCAGTTGTCTGCTGCTTCACCAGTTGAGGTCCAGAACTTTGGGTCAGAGCTACTTTCTTGGTGGAAAAATTGTGGTACTGAGGGTTTATGCACGCTCACAGTTGGTTTGGGTTTAGGATGATGCTTGGGGATGATGTTGAGCAGAGCTTCCATCTGCTTCTTCTGCAGCTCAAACTTGATTTGAATAGGATCCAGTGGTTGTCCAAAAAACCCTTGGCAGACACCAGCTGGTTTAGGTAAACAGCTCTGTCCCTGTCTGGAATGTTAGAAAGCATTAGCTGCAGATGACTGTCCATTGATACCATCCCTCTGCCCAGGGAGAGCACTGCACAACAGAGTTAACAAAGGATATGTCCAGGTTCGGTAGTGTAAAGTGTCTGCTTGTTTGGGTCAGTGTTTCCTGTTTTTATTTTGTAATTTGGTTGTGTCTCAATCCTCATGTCCTGTCATGTTTTCTTCCCTCCTGTATAATTGCTTCCCCTCCCTAATATGTTTCAGCTACCTCTAGTTGCCTTCCGTTCCCTGTGTATTTAAGCTGTGTGTTTCTTCCCCCCTGTGCCATACCGTCTTGTCAATTTCCTGTGAGCATTCGAGCAATATTATCCTTTGTGAATTTTCTTGTATATGATATTGTTAGTTTACCGGTCTTTTGCCTTTTTGGATTTTTACCTTTAACTGATTACTCTGATCTTCTGATTATCGAACCCTTTCTGATTAAATGGATTTGATTAAGAAAACTCCCCTGTGTGCCTCTGCATTTTGAATCCTTCAGTTTTTGAATTTGATAGGATCTAATCTGTGGCAATTCTGACCTCATTCACAGAGGTTCCAGCAGACTGTTTGTGGGCAGCAGTGATCCCAGCTCCATCAGAAAGATTCCTCAATATGTCTGCCCCATAGTAATGGTGGTCAGTGCACGAGCCACACCTCCTTTAACTTGGTATTGTTTTTCCAGCTGATATGAGGACAACCCAGACTGTTTGGAGGGAACAGAGACGTGATTATGGGATGGGACTAGATACCCTCCTAGGAGCAACTCCATAGGCAGGAGGTTGGCCAATCTAGTCTTCTCAGCTCCATCCAGTTCCAAATACTGTCCATACCTGGGCACTGTGAGGCGGGTAGACAGCTGCTTATTCCAGCTTAAAAACAAAATCAGGGAACATGGAAAGGAGATTTTAACCATTGTAAGCGAACTGTGACAGCTTCTGTGCCAGTGGAGGACAGGGCCAGTTGCATCCAACTTTTCCGCTGCATGTTGGCACAAAGAGAAGAAAGATGTGAGAAAGTGTTGCCTTGTCTTGGCCAGGAAGTAGTGGCTGCGCACTGACGAAACAAGAGTCAAATCAAATCAAATCTAATTTTATTTGTATAGCTAAAAATTACAAATTTTCTCACTGTACAGAGACACAAACTCCAGACACAAACACCAGACTACAGATGTAAAAAAAAAAAATGGGTGAGGAAAAACTTTAAAAAACAAACCCTAAACAGGGAAAAATAAATGGTAAATGTCCTGTATTTATATAGCACTTTTCTAGTCATTTTTGACCACTTTGACACTACAGATTTTGACCCACTTTATACCCACTCACACACCCATACACTGGTGGCAGTGACTACCTTGCATTCAGGAGCGTTAACCATTCACACACTCATACACTGATGGCGCAGCATCAGGAGCGATTTGGGGTTCAATATTTTGCACAAGGACACTTCGACATGTTAACTGCAGGGCCTGGGATAGAACCAGCAATCTTCCAATCTGTAGTATTTGGAATCTATAAATCCAGATGAATATAAAGTGAAGTGATCCAGATGCAGGTATAGTTTGTTGTCATTGTAATCCATGGATTCAGATTTTAGCAGCACAATCCAGGCTAGGATCCAAGTCGCAAGATCTCCAGTCTCCTGTTCATCTTCCAAGAAGCCCTCAATATTTAAGCCGACATCCAACACATCATCGCCAGGATGCTGGAGTACTACTTCTTTGTCCACAAATGTGCCCTGTCCCTCCAGGGTTCATTGCTGGAGCAAGCAACAAAATGCACAGGCCTAGATCTCAGTCATACTCTCCTACCGTGGAGAGTCCCTTGCAGCTGGGACATGCCTCATGTTGGTCCTCATAGTATAACTAGAAACACCATCCCTGAGGAGAGGGAAGAGCAGAAGACTTCTTCCCTGTGTGCTTACAATTGATGCTCAACCTGAAACACTAAGTTGAAGATAAGATAAATCTCAAAAATTAGTGCTCCAAAGGCAGCCACACTCGCTAATTGAGGCAGCAATAGCTAGTATCAACAAGGGCAGTTAAACTAACTTCAAGCTTGTGGTAACTGATCAAGGAAACAGAGCTAACTAGTGGTAGCTATGTGGCATGACTCGTGAGAGCTGTTGTGAGTGAAGTAAGGAGATCTTAGGGATCACTGTGTTGAGGGATGTATATATGTGCAGGCGGAGCAGCGCATATGTCACCACAGGTCATCTGCCTATAGGCATGATTAAACTTGTCTTCAGTCAGGCCACACAGAGGTAAATACTGTAGCTACATAATAAAAGTAATAGCAGAAGCTATATTTTATGATTTAGTGGGAGATACAGTAATACTACTCCTCCTAATAATAATAATACCTGTGAGATGAGAAGTGATATCATTTTATATCAGTCAGTGAGTATTTGTCTGTCCATGTCTAGACAGATATTGGAGTGGAAATTATGGACGCACCAATTCCAACATTCCAAGTAAAAGTTTGGCCGATAACTAATACCAATTTTGATATCCTTTAGTGTCATGAAGAAATCCTCTGTATGAAAAAATGTATGATTTTTATAATGCTAGGCCCCATTACCCCAAATCGTAAGGATTGTTTCCTTAAGTTCCTCTGCATAGAAGACCCCGGCTGTCTGACTTTTGTTTGTAGATAATCATTGGTGGATTACAGACGAAGGCAGAAATCCTCAGCCATGACCTTGACTGTTTATTTCAGTCATGATGTGTGTTGTAGTACATAAAAAACCATATGGACAAGTTAACAAGGTCAAAAACGGAAATTTCACTAGAGTGGTCTTGCAGCTGCAGTCAAGTTTATGACAGCAGATATAAGCAGGGCAAAGTGAATGATACGCAACAGATTAATATGGGCCACTGGTATCGATGAATGCCATCTTATTTGGCTATCTGTGTGGGCCGATAAATCAGTGCATCACAAATGGAAACTGTATTCACACCAATCACAAGACTTTTAATGGCAACTCTTTTTTCTCAGGACTCCAGTCAGATAGAGTTATTGAAGGAGTTGATGGATCTGCAGAAAGACATGGTGGTCATGCTGCTGTCCATGCTGGAGGGTAGGATGCTTTCATGAATACACCTTTCCTAAATATTAGACATTTACTAAATCAATGTCATCGGAGTTTCATTTAACATTTTTATTTTCCTGCTCGATTATTCATATACCAGCAGTCTTTTAAGCACTGTAGAGAGCAATGAGGGAGTTGCTGTCCATAGTGCTTAAAAGACTGCTGGTATATGAATCATCAAGTAGCCCAGTATAATGAAATTCCTTCTGTTTCTACATGGGCTTAACCTAGTATTTCCTAATAGATCAGAATGTTTTCATTGACTTTAGCATGCAGGGATTTGGTTACTGAGTTTGGGCAAATTAGATGAAAACAGCACATCGGTAGTCAGAGGAGAGGGGATTCCAGGCTGATTATAACACCTTGGTACAACTCTCACATGAAACAACAAATGGTTTATCGATCAGTGTTATGAAAGATTCAGTCAGCTGTTGTGGGAATGCAGACCAAGAATTACAGAAATTAAACATGCCAAAAATGTTAGCTTTGTAGTAAACATCATCACATTGCCATGGCCTTTTTTTTTTTAAATCAAAGACAAATGTCCTAGATTTTCCAGTGTTTCTCAGAGCACATTGATTGGCCCATAGGCTATATGAATAATTTTAGATTGATTATCACAAAGCATGTTAATTAAATAGCAAAATTATATGTTACATGAGGTTTTCCAGACCAAGTGGTTCAAGTGGTTATTTAGGATATATCCTTTATAGCTGATGGCTTATTGCCTTTTCAAATAACAAAATTAAGGTGCCTTGGAGCATTAATTTGTCTTTAAAGATCTGAAGCTTTGTGCCAAGTCTGGTGAAGGGATCTTTCCAGGGTGAATGTTTTACGTAGTAGGCATATTGTGTTGTACTTTGGGCCTGAAGTTTGATATTCCTGAGCCATTTTATATCTTCACGTTCCAAATTAAAACTAAACCCTTGTAAGAACATTATTCCAGTCAATGAGTTTAGGGAAGAAGTTAGGATAATCATGAAATATACTTATTTATGAAACTTAAGTCAGAGCTGCTGTTGAAAGTAAAAAAAAAAAGGTAACATAGTCCCAGTCCCAACAACAGATTTTTTTTCTTTTTTTTCCTGAATTCCTCACAGAGAATTCTGAGAATATATGACTCTTTGTCTCCTGTGGATGGTTAAACTGTTGTGTGTGTGTGTTGTGGTTCAGGAGAATTCCTATATTGTGAATGTGTTATCTCTTCTGACAGGTAATGTGGTGAATGGGACCATTGGGAAGCAGATGGTGGACATGCTTGTGGAGTCCTCCAACAATGTGGAGATGATTCTCAAGTTCTTCGACATGTTCCTCAAACTGAAAGACCTGACCTCCTCGGATACCTTCAAGGAATATGACCCTGATGGAAAAGGCAAGGCTCTAAAAACTTGTTTTCTTTCATCACGTCTGTTACCAGGCAGAATTGTTGGCATGTAAAAGATCTTAATGGGGAGAGCTACTAGTGGTTTATACAGTTGTGAATGTGCTGACAGGTGTTATATCCAAGAGAGACTTCCATAAGGCCATGGAGAGCCACAAACACTACACCCAATCTGAGACAGGGTTCCTGCTCTCATGTGTCGAGACAGACGAGAACGAACTTCTGCACTATGAAGAATTTGTGGAGCGATTTCATGAGCCAGCCAAGGTTAGTACAGTGATGTTCACAGATTTTTATGAAGTGCCTGAAGTACTGAATTTAAATCTTTCACCACCTCATAATGAATTTAGTAGAAAGCTCTACTGTTGATTATATTTATGTACTTTATACTAGACCTGTTAATTTGGTACATTTGTAGCGGGACACAGAATGAAGACTCTCAGTCTGGTGCTACACATTTATTTCTGAAAATATAACAAAAAGACAGTCGTAAGGCATAGTCGCTACACAGCATCTTGTCTCATACTCGGTGCACAGAGAATCTCACTTTCTCACGTTCACAAAATAAACAATAATAAAATAATCTCCTGTTCAAACAAAATAATCCTATCACTGATCTATCTTTTAGTGATGACCTGTCTCATATATTCTTCTCTAAACAATATTCACACAGTATAACATCACATTTCCCAATAAGCACAATTAAACATACAAATGCAATACGTAATGAACAACGCGGGCTCCCTCACGAGGGCTCATTGTTCAGAATCCCGCTTCAAACAGCTACAGCTGTAACTGTAAAACAACGGACATGAACCGCGTGCTAATGCTAGCTGCTAATATCCAATCAAACATACACATAGACAACACGGTAATCGATAAACACATTCAAACTCGCACGGCAGTCCCAGTAAACATTTCACAACCCGACATACTTTCATTACTTCACCAGCTTACCTGGAAATATAACAAAAACACAGTCATAAGGCACAGTTGCTACACAGCATCTGGCCTCATACTCGGTGTACAGAGAATCTCGCTTTCTCACGCGAGAAGTCACGTAAGGTCTCCCTGCGCGCATACCGTCTGCATAGCGCTGTTGCCACCTACTGGTGAACTAGTGAAACAGCACCCTATTTCCGACACTCGAAATCACATATTAATTAACAGTTTGACACCAAAAAAAAACAGAAAAGCATGAACATTCTTAACTTTTATCAAAACATGAAAACTTATCTTCTTTCCTGACCTAATCTGCCACACATTCTTTTCTTTTGTTTGTGGTACAGTGCTTACAGTGACACTTATAAATCTCATTTTTACTTTAAAACATTCTACTGTATTTCCAAAAGTATTGGGACGTCTGCCTTTACACGCACACGAACTTTGATGACATACCATTCTTAGCCCATAGGGTTTTATGGAGTTGGCCTAGCTTCAACTCTTCTGGAAAGGCTTTCGACAAGGTTTAGGTGTGTGTTTATGAGAATTTATGACCATGCTTCCTGAAGCACATTTGTGAGGACAGGCACTGATGTTGGACGAGAAGGCCTGGCTCGTAGTCTCCACAGTAATTCATCCCAAAGGTGTTCTATCGAATTGAGCTCAGGACTCTGTGGAGGCCAGTCAAGTTCCTCCACTCCAAACTTGCTCATCAATATCTTTATCGACCTTGCTTTGTGCACTGGTGCGCAGTCATGTTGGAACAAGAAGGGGCCATCCCCAAACTGTTTCCACAAAGTTGGGAGCATGGAATTGTCAAAAATGTCTTTGTGTAATGAAGCATTAAGAGTTCTTTTCACTAACTAAGGTGGGCGAAGCCCAACCCCTGAAAAAAAATCCCACTCCATAATCTTCCTTCCACCAAGCTTTACACTTGCCACAATGCAGTCAGGCAAGTACCATTCTCCTGGCAACCGCCAAACATGGACTCGTCCATCGAATTGCCAGACAGAGAGGTGTGATTCGTCACTCTCCACTGCTCTAGAGTCCAGCGTTCTATACACCACTGCATCTGACACTTTGCATTGCACTTGGTAATGTAAGGCTTGGATGCTGCTGCTCGGCCATGGAAACCCATTCCATTAAGCGCTCTATAAACTCTTTTTGAGCTTAGCTGAAAACCACACAAAGTTTGCATGTTTGTAGCTACTGACTCTACAGAAAATTGGCGACTTCTGCGCACTGGGCGTCCCAGCATGCGTTGACCCTGCTCTGGTCTTGACCCTGCCTAGCACTTCGTGTCTGAGTTGCTGTTGTTCAAAATTGCTTCCACTTTGTTATAATAACCACTAGCAGTTGACCGTGGAATATTTAGTAGCGAGGAAATTTCATGCACGGACTTATTGTACAGGTGGCATCCTATCACGGTAACACGCTTGAATTCACCGAGCTCCTGAGAGCGACTCATTCTTTCACAAATGTTTGTAGAAGCAGTCTGCATGCCTAGGTGCTTGATTTTATATACCTGTGGCCATGGAAGTGATTGGAACACCTGAATTCAATGATCTGGAGGGCTGTCCCAATACTTTTGGCAATATAGTGTATGTCAGTTAAGAATATGGTTTGTATGGCTGCAAATTTTTACTTATTAAATTCACACCATCATATCTGAATACTAAAAACAAAGCGAATAACAAAGTTTATAAAATTAACGACTCCTCTTCTAATGTAATAAAATACAAGTCAGAAGAGATTCGTAAATGTTTTGAGTCATATTACAAAAAATTATATTCTCAACAAAAGATTGATAATATAGATAGGATAGATTTATTTCTGGAGTCTTTGAATTTAACAAGAGTAAAAGTCAATCAAAATAAAGCTCTGGCAGCAGAAATTATGGTAGAATAAAAATAATTTCAGCAATTACAAATCTGAAAGCTAACAAGGCCCCAGGCATGGATAGATACACATCAGACTGGTATAAAATGTTTAGGGAACCGTTGACACATTACTAAGAAATACATTTAATTGGGTTTAAGAATTTCCTAGTTCATGGAGGGAAGCCTTTATCTCGCAATTCTAAAAGATGAGAAGGATAGATTGGATTGTTCTCATTATAGACCATTTAGTGTACGTAATCTGGATTATAGAATATTTACTGTTATTCTATACAGAGGAGTTGAAACAATTTTACCAGAAATAATTCATTCAGATCAAACAGGTTTTATAACACAGAGACAGACACAAGACAACATTAGGCACACTTTACATATTATGCAAAACATAATTAAAAAAAACGAATGGAAGCATTAGTGATGGTGTTGGACATGGAGAAAGCTTTCGACTCTGTCAGGTGGAAATTTTAATATATGGTACTGGTGTGATTTGGTTTCCTCAAAATATTTATTAAGACCATACATGCTGTTTGTAATAAACTCACAGCAAGGATCAAGATCAATGGGAGTCTTTCAAATTCTATTTCATTAGAACGTGGATGTCGACAGGGTTATTCAAATAGTCTGCTTCCACGCCATATTTCTGGAAACCCTGAGCCAATGGATTAAAAAAATGAAAATATTGAAGGTATACACATGGAGGGTACAGAAGATAGCATTATTTGCTGATGATGTACAGTATTAATATAGTTATAAAAACCCACCATATCCCTTACGGTACTTATGTCGACCCTAAATGATTTTTGCTTACTATCTGGTTATAAATTAAATTTTAGAAAGACACAATTTCTTACTTTTAATTTTAAACCAGTCCAAACCATTAGAAAAGATTTTGGGTTTCAGTGGCGTTCCAAATCAATGAAAGGTTTAGATGCTCTCCAACACCTTAGGTCTTTAACTACCATCAGATTTATCATGATTAAAATCTATAAATTATGACCCATTAATCTCTATAATAAAATTGGACATTGGAAGATTGAATTTGATCCCATTTACAAGCCTTGCCTCAAGAATAGAAGCAATCAAAATGAATGTTCTTCCACGGTTGCTGTACTTATATCAAACTGCCAGTAAAAGTAACGGATAAAAATTCTACAGAATGGTATAAAGTTGATAATTATTTGAAAAATATAAAAAATAAAAAACCAAGGAAGAGATATAGATTTTTACAATTACCTAGGGCTAAAGGTGTATTAATCCGTCTTTGTATGAAGAGCTATTATAAGGCTGCAGAGCTAAAAACATAGTTTAATCTATGCAAACAAATTGTATTTGGTAAGATGGAGAGACATTAAAAGTAGTACATCCGGCAGTGCCCCCGTTCAGGCCATATCAGGAGATAATAAATTTAGAAGGCATCTTAAGGAGGAGTTGAATTCATGGTTGGGTCTATCCCTTAACATATGAAATCAGCTTAAAAGATGGCCTGACAGAACACAGTAAGGTATTGCGTTGGATAGCATTTGATTCAGATTTTATACCTAATAAAACAGATAATAAATTCAATAGCTGGAAGGGCAGACCTACAATATTTTTGGAGCTTTTCGAGAATAATGTAATTAAAAATTTTCAGGATTTAAAGAACCAATATGATCTCAACAATTTTATAAAACTTTTATAGATATTTTACAGCTGAGGCACTATTTAGAGCAAACAAAAAGAGGCGGCAATTTGGCTGGAATGGAATCAGGGATTATTAAATTGTTTATTATGGCATATGAGTCAGATTTAAGCAAAAAACTAATTTCAAAATTATACAAAGTGGTAGAAAAATGTAAAAGGACGTGAGAAAATTCCCATAAAAGAGAAGTCGAAAAATGAGGCCTCAATTGTATCAGTGAAAGAATGGGAAGAAGTGAGTGAGTTACAGTGGAAGAAGATTTGCTTCTTGTCGTGGAGAGAGAATGGATGTAAGAACATGGTAAGATATTTTATTACACCAGCACTAAAAAAATATCTCAGGATATTAGTTGTTGGAGACAATATGGAGGAATTAAAGCCAACCACTTTCATATCTTTTAAGAATGCCCTCTGTTTTACCTTACTGTCAAGAATTGAAGGATTGTATGGAGAAAGTTATGAAGAGTGAAACTGTCATTTACATTTGAGGAAATATATCTGGGAAAAATGAACAAAAGAATTACAAATTCAAGGGATAAATATATGTTAAAAATCATGCTAATAACAAGTAAAACAGCCATTACCAGAAAATGGCTAAAGACAGAGGCACCTAAGATGGAAGATTGGGTTGATGTAATGTACAATATTGTACAATGGAAAAATTTTTCATATCAGATTAGAATCTGAAACATTTAAATTCTGATTGATATATTATAAGTGGTGCCCCTGGGTTCACCTCTCAAACAAAGAAAGAGATGATGAAAATGCCTGAAAATACCTCAGTGTCTCTAGTGTCATGACACTGAGCTCAGCCACAGATGACGTTCTGTCTCTAGTTCCAAAAACCTCATAGCATGACTTTCCTCCACAACAACAACCTCAATGGGGACAACAACCCTGAATCCTCTTCTGTTTAGGCTTGTCTCTGAATTATTTCAGCTGGAGTGGGCAGCAGGAGATCTGTGCTACAGAGTTTATGTTTGTTAGTTAATATGTTTAAAAATAATAATAATAATAAAGAGTTGTGTATTGAAATAAGATACCATTTAAGGGTTGTCGAAAAAAACCAACTCTTCTGAGAGCGGAATCTATATAAGGTTAAAGAGGAAATGCTTTTGTTTCATTTGTATGGAATTTATGTTTTCTTTCTGCAAGTATTATGTGTATGAATTGATAGGAATGTATAACTGATATTCAATAAAAAGAGAATTACAAAAAAAACATCAATTTGGAGGATACATGGTTCAGAACCCCTGACAAAGAAATGTTTTACTGAAAGAAAAGAAATCGTTTTAAACTGGCATGTTTCAAAAGGACATTGGCTTCAATGTTGCGGTTCTGCTGACCAACTTGTCGGAGCACATGCCTCATGACACCCGGCTGCAGACCTTCCTGGAGCTGGCAGAGAGTGTCCTCGACTACTTTCAACCCTATTTGGGCCGGATCGAGATCATGGGCAGTGCCAAGCGCATCGAGAGGGTCTACTTTGAGATCAGCGAGTCCAGTCGAACCCAGTGGGAGAAACCTCAGGTAACGTTGGGGCAGCATGTAACTTGGTTTAGTTTCAGAGACAATAGATTTTTCCCAGCTCTTTGTTTTCACTTGTTCGCCTCCGGCTCAGGTCAAAGAATCCAAGCGTCAATTCATCTTTGATGTGGTGAATGAAGGAGGGGAGAAGGAGAAGATGGAGCTCTTTGTGAATTTCTGTGAGGACACCATCTTTGAAATGCAGCTTGCAGCTCAGATGTCTGATGCTGGTGAGAGGTTGGCGGTCAAAGAGGAGAGCGAGCGAGATAGCCCAGATGATGAGAACCCCGAGATGGGCTTCTTCTCTTTCACCACAGTTCGCATGGCCTTGTTGGCGCTGCAATACAATGTCATGCTGCTCATAAAGGTGAGAGCACAAACTACACCAAATACAAAAAAAACAGGATGCTGGTATGTTGAAGAGCACAGTTTAACTTTTGATTGACTCCAGTCTTCTCATTTGATCTCACAAAAAGAAAGCTAACAGGTTTTCTTAAATTATGTTGGATTTAAACTTTACAAAACTTTCAAATGAGGAGGATCTTTAATTTCTGAATACATAAAATGATCACAACTAATATGCTATTCTATAATAATTGTCAAAGGTTATTTTTATTTATTTTTATATTTAAATTAATTATTAAGTATATAATAAGAGTTGAGTCATGTAATATCTTGAATAACTGTTTGCAAGTTGTATCTGTGAATATGTGCAGGAATCTGCAAGTATGTATTCAGAATCTGTGTTATAAATGAACCGCTAACTCTCAAGGCATGGGTTGGAACTTGAATGCAGGACCATGAAGGCAGAGCAAAATCAATTCTGTATGTTTATTGTGAGGTGAGACAAAATTAAGGGTGGAAAGGCAGGAAATAGTAAAAACAAGGGAATCAAGCCTGTAAGCAAACAAATTCAGAAGTGAAAAGGCAAAAACTGAAAATCCAAAAGCGAGAAGCAAAATGAGAATAAACATACTGGAAAATGCTGGCACATAATCTGACAAAGACAAGGAGGAGTACACAGATTTATGCCCTGTCCACACTAACACAGTTCAGTCAGGCAACTCATGTTTGAAATATTTGTTATAAATATTTATTAAAGTTTAGCGTCTAGGCTCTGGAGAGTGATGAGAAAACATCTTAAAACCTCAATCGGAGCCTGCAGGTGGGTGCTGGTGGGGCTTAAAGAACAGGGAGCAATATATACACAGAGTAGCAGAGGCACTGACAGGCAGAAAGGCAGATGCAAAGTGGCCTTCTTGGTCAGACACAGACTGCAAGGTCACTAGAAATGGGTATTTTTTTCAAAAAACCTTCTAAAAACTCTTGATACTGTATATATGTAACAAGGAACCTTTGGGGAAATGATTGCATAACACCTTAATTTGCACATGTGCTCCCATTTTCCTTGAATTGAAATAAAAGATGTCATTTCCTGTATGAGGCTTATTTCTCTAAAATTTGGTCCACAAATTTGTTAAAATCTTTGTTAGTGACCACTTCACTTTTGCTGCTGATTAAAGAGCATGATTATTGCAATATAGTGCCTTGGACTGGTCACAATAGAACTTCTTGCTCTTTTGGCTTTACCTAGCTTTTTCTAGGAGTCACCACAGCGAATCATCCTCCCTCATCTTTCCCTGTCTTCTGCATCTTCCTTCAAACCAACTATCAGCATATCCTCTCACCACATCCATGAATCTCTTCTTTGGTCTTCCACGTTGCCTCCTGCCTGGTAGCTACATCTTGAGCATCCTTCTAACAATATATTCACTTTCCCTCCTCTACACATGTCAAAACCATCTCAATCTGGCTTCTCTTACTTTGTCTCCAAAACATTGACATGTGCCGTCCCTTTGATGTGCTCATTCTTGATCCTGTCCATCCTCATCACTCCCAAAGAGAATTTCAGCATATTTACCTTTGCCACCTCCAGCTGTGCCTCCTGTCTTTTGGAAGGTCCCACCATCTCCAAACAACATTGCTGGTCTCACTACCCTCCTGTTAACCTTTCCTTTCACTTTTGCTCCTACTCTTTTGACACAGATCACTCCCGACATTTTCTTCACTCGTTCCACCATGTCTGCACTCACTTCTTTACCTCTTTACCACAATTCCAATTTTGCTCTGAACAGTTGACCCCAAGTAATTACACTCATGGGCTCCACCCCCACTCCCTGTAACCTCACCATTCCCATTGCCTCCCTTTCATTCACACACATTTATTCTGTCCCGCTAAAATTGACTTTCATTCCTCTTCTTCCCAGTGCATACCTCCACCTCCCCAGGTTTTCTTCCACCTGCTCCCTGCTCTCATTGTCACAGAGATTCCTGCCTGACCTCATCTGCCAGTTTGGCCATCACCATAGCAGGCTTAGGGCCTCACGTTCATTGATGCAGTCCCACCTCCATCCGTCACTCCTACAGTGCGCCTCACCACTGTCATACTGCTCAAATACATATCCTGCACCAGTCTAACATACTTCTCTGCCACTCCAGACTTCCTCATACAATACCACAGTTCCTACGTTTCCATCCCTGTCATTAATCACCCTAACCTGCTGCACATCCTTCAGCTCTCACCATACGCTTTTCTGTATAGCCTTTTGAACCTCCCTCTTTGCCTTACGTTGCTTCTCCTTGTATTCCTATCGACTCCCTTCCGTTCTTTCACTATCCCATTTCGTCTTCGCCAACCTCTTCCTCTGAATACTCTGCTGTACTTCCTCATTCCACCACCAAGTCTCCTTATCATATGTCTTCTGTCCAGATGACACACCAAACACCTCCCTACCTGTCTCCCTGATCACTGTTGCTATACTTACGCAGTCATCTGGCAGTTCTTCACAACCACCCAGAGCCTGTCTTAACCTTTTTCCTAAAGTCCTCACAGCAGTCTTCGTTTTTCAGCTTCCACCATTTGATCCTCTGCTTTGCCTTTGCTCTCTTCCTCTTCCTCTTCCCCACCCTCAGAGTCATCCTGCATACTACCATCCAAGGATGTCTAGCTACACTCTCTCCTGTCACTACCTTGCAGTCACCAATCTCTTTTAGATTGCATCATGTACACAAAATGTAGTCCACCTGTGTGTTCCTGCTTCGGCTCTTATATGTCACCCCGTGTTCTTCCGTCTTTTTGAAGTAGGTATTCACCACAGCCATTTTTATTCTTTTTGCAAAATTCACCACCATCTGTCCTTCCAGGTTCCTTTCCTTGACACCAAACTTGCTCGTCATCTCCTCATCACCTCTGTTCCCTTTACCAACATTCCGACTTAAATTTGCTCCAATCAATACTCTCTACCAATTTCATCTGACTTGCTCTAGAATTTCTCCTTCTCTTCCATCTAATAGCCAACCTGTTTGGCATAACCACTGACAAAATTCATAATCACGCCTACAATTTCCAGCTTCATACTAATGACCCTGTCCAACTGTCCTCTTGTTTGTCAAGTAACAGCAGCCCAATTTCTGCCGGTGCCCTGTTTGTCAACAGCACCAGTGGCACTTGTTGTCTACCAGGCCCCAACCAATCAGGTATGAAATTTGTTTTCATGATTCGCATATATGATTTGGCTCAGTTTTTACGGAGGATGCCCTTCCTGACGCAGCCCTCACCATTTATCCGGGCTTGGGACCGGCCCTAGAAATACACTGGTTTGTGATCCATACTGGCTGGTTTACTGGTCATAGTAGAACGCCACTCAAAAAAAAGTTTATCTTAAAGAAACTCCTTTATTAGTTACTGAACTAAAGCTTTACATAGTGCATTTTTAAGGGGGTGAAAGAGAACCTGTCAGTATCTGGTATGACTACGATTTGCCTCATGCAATGTGACACATCTCCTTTAGTTGATTGGTATTTTGGAACCTGCTCATCAATCCAAATCATTCCAGACGTGCTCAACAGGTAACATGTCTGGTAGCTATGCAGGCCTGTAAGAACTGGAAAGTTTTCAGCTTTCAGGAATTGTACACAGATCTTTGCAACATAGGGATATAAATTATCATACTGCAACATTGGGCTATGGCTGTGGATGAATTGCAGGACAATGGGCCTGAGAATCTCATCACAATATCTCTGAACATTCAAATTTCCATCCTTAAAATGCTCCTGTGTTCGTTGTCTGTAGCTTATGCTTACCCATACCATAACCCCACCAGACCACGGGCAACTATTCTCACAATACTAACATCTGCAAAATGCTTCCTTATGCCGTACCTGACCTTCAATCTGCCCAATAGACTGTTAATCGAGTTCTGTCTGTGAAGAGAACACTTTCAAGAACAAGTGCAAGAGCCCATCAAATGTGAGCATTTGCCAACTCAAGTTTGTTACATCAATGTTCCTACAGTCAGGTGTAGATCCCAGGAAGGCCGACAAGCTGGGCTTTCCTGAGACGGTTTCTGTTTGTGCAGAAATTCTGTGTCTGTGCAAACCAACTGTTTCATCAGCTGTCTAGGTAGCTGGTCCCAGACGATCTCTCAGGTGGCCTACCTTGACTGGCATGGATTCACATGGTATATGGTTGTAAGGGCTGTTAAGGCCTAATTCTCATTAATGACACTGGAGATGACTTATGATCTATGGCCTATGTTCGAAGACTTCTATGATGGTGAAGAACAAGGACTTGTGTACCCTGCCTGGAGGGATACCGGGACCCCGCCCTGGAGCCAGGCCTGGGGAAGGGGTCCGTAGGCAAGCGCCTGGTGGCCAGGCCTTTATCCATGGGGTCCAGTCGGGCTCAGCCTGAAAAGGAAACATGGGCCCGTCCTCATGGGGGCCCCCCACCCACAGGAGGAGCCATAGAGGTCCGGTGCTATGTGGATCGGGTGGCAGTCAAAGGCAGGGGCCTTGGCGGTCCGATCCCTGGTCGCTGAAGCTGGCTATCGGAACATGGAATGTTACCTCTCTGATGGGGAAGGAACCTAAGCTTGTGCGAGAGGTTGAGAGATACCAACTAGATATAGTCGGCCTAACCTCAACGCACAGTTCGGGTTCTGGAGTTGTCCCAGGTGAGAGGCGGAGAGCAGGCGTGGTTATTAATAGCTCCCCGGCTCTCAGCCAATGTGTTGGAGTTTACCCCCGTGGACGAAAGGGTTGCTTCCCTGCGCCTTCGGGTTGGGGAATGGGACCTGACTGTGGTTTGTGCCTATGCGCCAAATAGCAGTTCAGAGTACCCACCCTTTTTGGAGTCCTTGGAAAAGGTACTGGAGAGTGCCCCTACTGGGGACTCCATCGTCCTACTGGGAGACTTCAACGCTCATGTGGGCAATGACAGCGAGACCTGGAGGGGTGTGATTGGGAGGAACGGACTGCCCGATCTGAACCCGAGTGGTGTTCAGTTATTGGATTTCTGTGCTAGTCACAGTTTGTCCATAACTAACACCATGTTCAGCCATAAGAGTGTCCATAAGTGCACTTGGCACCAGGACACCCTAGGTCGACAGTCAGTGATTGACTTTGTAGTCGTATCATCTGATCTGCGACCGTATGTGCTGGACACTCGGGTAAAGAGAGGAGCAGAGCTGTCAACTGATCACCACCTGGTGGTGAGTTGGATCAGGTGGTGGGGGAGGAAGCCGGACAGACCAGGTAGGCCCCAGCGAATAGTGAGGGTCTGCTGGGAACGTCTGGCTGAGGACCCTGTGAAAATGGTCTTCAACTCCCACCTCCGGAGGAGCTTCAACCACATCCCGGAGGTAGTGGGGAGCATGGAGTCTGAGTGGGCCATGTTCCGCGCTGCCATTGTCGAGGCGGCTGCTCGAAGCTGTGGTAGCAAGGTCGCTGGTGCTAGTCGTGGCGGTAATCCCAGGACCCGCTGGTGGACACCAGATGTGAAAGGGGCCGTCAAGCTGAAGAAGGAGACTTACAGGTCATGGTTGGCCTGTGGGACTCCCGAGGCAGCAGACAGCTACCGGCAGGCCAAGCGATCTGCGGCTCGGGTGGTTACTGAAGCAAAAACCCGGGTGTGGGAGGAGTTTGGTAAGGTCATGGAACAAGACTTCCAGTCGGCGCCGAAGAAATTCTGGCAAACTGTTCGGCGACTCAGGAGGGGAAAGCGGAACCCCGTCCACACGGTCTTCGGTGTGGGAGGGGAGTTGCTGACCTGAGTCTATAGTTCGGCGGTGGAAGGAATACTTCGAAGATCTCCTCAATCCCACCAACACGCATTCTGAAGAAGAGGCAGAGCCGGAGGACTTTGGGCTGGGCTCTCCCATCACTGGGGTCGAGGTCGCCGGGGCTGTCAAACAACTCCGCAGCGGCAGCGCCCCGGGGGTTGATGAGATCCGTCCCGAGCTCCTGAAGGCTCTGGATGTTGTAGGGCTGTCATGGTTGACACGCCTCTGCAACATTGCGTGGACATCGGGGACTGTGCCTTTGGAGTGGCAGACAGGTGTGGTTGTCCCCCTTTTCAAGAAGGGGGACCAGAGGGTGTGTTCCAACTACCGGGGAATCACACTCCTCAGCCTCTCCACATGTGTTTTGTGCATCTGGAGAAGGCTTATGACCGTGTCCCTCATAGTGTCCTGTGGGGGGTGCTCTGGGAGTATGGGGTGGATTGCCTTTTGTTATGGGCCATTCAAGCTCTGTATTGTCGGAGTCAGAGCTTGGTTCGCATTGCCGGCAGTAAGTCAGACCCGTTCCCAGTCAGGTTTGGTCTCCGCCAAGGCTACCCATTGTCACCGGTTCTGTTTATAATTTTCATGAACAGACTTTCTAGGCGCAGCCAAGCGGCGGAGGGAGTCGGGTTCGGTGGCCTCCGGATTCCGTCTCTGCTATTTGCAGATGACGTGGTCCTGTTGGCCTCATCGAACAGTGACCTCCAGCTCTCACTGGGACGGTTTGCAGCTGAGTGGCAAGCGGCAGGGATGAGAATCAGCACCTCTAAATCTGAGGCCATGGTTCTTAGCCGGAAAAGGGTGGATTGCCCACTCTGGGTCGGGGGAGAGTCGCTTCCCCAAGTGAAGGAGTTCAAGTATCTCGGGGTCTTGTGCACGAGTGAGGGGAAAATGGAGCGGGAGATTGACAGACAGATTGGAGCAGCGTCGGGATCTATTGTGGTGAAGAGAGAGCTGAGCCAGAAGGCAAAGCTTTCAATTTACCAGTCAATCTCCGTCCCAACTCTCACCTATGGTCATGAACTCTGGGTAGTGACCGAAAGAATGAGATCGTGAGTACAAGCGGCCGAAAAGAGCTTCCTTCGCAGGGTGGCTGGGCTCAGCCTTAGAGATAGGGTGAGGAGTTCGGACATCTGGGAGGTGCTCAGAGTAGAGCTGCTGCTCCTCCGTGTTGACAGGAGCCAGTTGAGGTAGTTCGGGCATCTGGTCAGGATGCCGCCTGGACGTCTCCCTGGGGAGGTGTTTTGGGCATGCCCATCCGGGAGGAGACCCCGGGGCAGACCAAGGACACGCTGGAGAGATTATATCTCTCGGCTGGCTTGCTTGGGAACGTCCCCCGGAGGAGTTGGTGGAAGTGGAGAGAGAGGAGGAGGAGAGGAGCGTCTGGATCTCCCTGCTCAGGCTGTTGCCCCCGCAACCCGGAACCGGAAAAGCAGCAGAAAACGAAAAGAAACGAAACGAGATGGCTTATGGTGATGAAATGAACATTCAGTTTACAGGCAACAGCTCTGGTGGACCTTCCTGCAGTTAGCATGCCAAATGTACATGCCCTCAAAATTTGTGACATCTGTGGAATTGTGTTGCATGAAAGAACTGCACATTTTAGATTGGCCTTTAACTGTGTCCAAGGCACATTTGTGTAATAATCATGCTCTTTAATCAGAATCTTGATGTCTCACCCAACCGGTGCAGGGATTACTTTATCAAAGAAGAAATGCTCATTTATACTGATTTAAAGGAAAATTTTGAAAAAAGTTTGAGAGATATAAGCCTTTTGTTTTCATACAAGAAAGCTTACATTTTTTTTTAATTCATTAAAAATGTGATCAAAAACAAATGTGTTACATATATATTTTTTTTGAGCATATGTGTCAAGTAATTGTAAATATATGAATACTTGGCTATGCTTTTAGCCACAACTTAAAAAAATACCTGCTTATAAAAATATCCACGTTTTTTTATGGACAGGCCCTTAAATAGGAGGGAAAACAATAAAAGCGCAAAATGTGGAAAAAAAAGACAATTATCAAGGGGAGAAAGAATCTTTGCAATAAAACAACACAAATTCAAATTAAAAAAAAGTCTACACATTAGAAACTTAACCTAGTATTTTAAATCTCAAAGAAATCTCGTAGAAAATGAGACATAAAATAAGAACAAGTACAATGTTGTTCTATTTTTTTTGGGATGGAAACAATAACTGAACATAACTTCTTTCAGTGTTTGTGATTGTATTGGATCATATTCAATGTAGAAAACATTTTTCTTTTTCTCTTTGATGACAATTTGTTAATTTTGGCCACTGAACAAATTTTGTCACTGCTAAGCAGCTGAATAGCAACAATCTGTGCATTTCCTTTCAGGTTCTGTCTATGAAGAGTTTAAAGAAGCAAATGAAGAAAATAAAGAACATGACAGTGAAGGACATGATAACCACCCTGGTCTCCTTTTACTGGTCAGTGTTGCTGGGCCTCCTCCATGTGGCATTTAGTGTCGCCCGGGGATTTTGTAGAATCTTCTCCAACACTTTCATGGAAGGAAATCTGGTGGAGGGGGCCAAGACCATCAAGGTTCTATATGTATATCTTTTTAAAAGAATATAGCAGTTATTCCATAGGCCATAAAAAGAGATGTTAAGATTGATTTCCTCTTTCGCAGGTGTCAGAACTTCTGGCCAACATGCCTGACCCTACACAGGATGAGGTGAGAGGTGAAGGGGAGGACAGAGACAAGAGACCCTGCTCTGATCACAGCTCTCCAAAGGAGGACTTGGCCGACCTGGTAGTCAACACCAATGAGACCGAGCTCCTGTCAGACATTTTTGGCCTGGACTTAAGACGAGAGGGGGGACAGTACAAGATCACGCCACATAACCCCAACGCCAGCCTGACTGAACTACTCAACTCCCCACTTCCTCCCTCAACCCCACCCACAGCATCCCTACCTGAGCTTAGATGGAGGCACCAGGTTATTTGTCCTTCTTAAACTATCTTCATTGTATTTCTTTCTTTCTTTCTTTCTCTCTTTCATTAAAGATTCAATCTGTTTCAAATAATTAGCAGTTCTTTGATGGTGTGCCTCGAGTCATAATGGCACAAAACCATTGCAAACACAGGAGGGAACATCAAACAAAAACAATTATTATTTTAAAAAATCCACAATTGACACACAATTAGCAACACAACGATTTCAAAAATTGTTTAAGGTCTGACACAGTCTGTAAGTCTGTGATTTTAGGGAATAGAGTGTTGGGATTTTGACAGAGGATAGCAAAAACCCAACCAGAGACGACAGAGAACATTCTGAGAGCATAAATATCCACCAAGGCATGGTATTGAAAGATCTTTCAAAAAATTCTGGATACACAACCTGATCCAGATCTCTTGCAAAGTTAACCCCCTAACGCCAATCATTGCACATTCGCAACATACCGCTTACATTCAGAGATAGCATCAGCTTGAAAGCAAAAACACGAATAATTATTTTTTTTATATAATTGTAAATAAATTCAGGCGTTGGGTTAAATCACCTGTTTCTGGGTCCAAAGCCTATTCCTATAAAATTCTTCATAAATATCTCTGCATGATTCTGTTCAGAGACAAACAAATGCTAGTAAAAACATAACGTCTATGAAAGAACTGAAAATGGTGAGTGTGGTGCATTAGGAGCAGATGTCTTTCCCTCTCTCCCCAAAAGACATCTTGTGGAGTGTGTTATATCATTAGGAACAGTGGGACCAACTGACCACACCCACTGGTGTCTGCATCAGCAGCCACAAGAGGTGGGGTCTTCACACTACGTTCAGCTTTTTGGTAAATGCACATATGTATTTTAGAGCAAATAATGCTCTTGTGCATACTTCCCATACAAATTCCTTTCAATTTTTAGACATTGTCATTTTATGAATTTTTCTTCAAACGGCTTTGGCTCAGTTGGTTAGAGCGGCAGTCCAATGACCCGAAGCTTTCTGGTTCAATCCCAGACCCTGCAGCCTAGATGTCGAAGTGTATTTGAGCTAGACAGTGAACCCCAAATTGCTTACAATGCTGTGCCATCGGTGAATGAATGAGTGTGTGTGAATGGCTGAATGCAAACATATAGTGTAAAAGTGATTTGAGTGGTCAGATTAACTAGAAAAGTGCTATATACAGGAGTTTTACATCTACTGTTATGAAGTTTCCATTTTTAATCAGAAAATTAAGTCATGCATATACAGTATATATCAATCTCTCTCTCTCTCATATATATATACAGTATATAAATTGTATTTTTTTTTTTTTCTCTAGCTACAAGAAGACCTTGTGTTATGTACCTACTACCACACCCAAAAATTAGCTTGATCTTTTCAATGAGTTTTCTGTTTCAGTCAAAGACCTCTTCATCAGACAAGAAGAAAGCAACAGCGGAGACAGAACAGGAACAGAAGAAAACATTACAA
>KV751381.1:1716287-1728753 GCA_001698575.1 Mola mola | reverse complement strand
TTTAAACTTTTAATATTTTTATATTATTATTCTGTGTTTAAAGATACAGCTATACCCGTTTAGGACTGATGTTGATGAATTCTCTCTCTAATCAGTATAATTTTATTCATAAAGTCATTACTACTAACTATATGAATTCATGGTTCAAAAAAACTGTGATTCTGAGTCTGGTTACAGTGCTGAAAAGAAACCTGGGCTTGTTCTTATTGTACCCTATTATTGTTGAGAAATACAAAAGCTTTCACTGTCACAGTATGTACACTGCTTTACTAAACCTAGGAAGCACACAATGTACAGGAGTCAGATATGGCATATGGATTCTAATCATTACCTTCCTCCTCTGTTTTAGGAGTCTTATGTGTGGAAGATGTACCAAGAACGCTGCTGGGAGTTTTTCCCTGCTGGTGACTGTTTCCGGAAACAATATGAAGATCAGCTCACCTAATCTCTTCTGGGAGGAACAGACTTTTCCATTTCATACTATAATCTGTTCAAGGGTTTATACAGCCATCATCCGTCATCTTATCCGTGAAACCTTTCTTACTGTTATCTCAGCACAGCCTGCTTCACCAAACAACGGGTTCTACACTCAGTTCACCTCCCTGGTCCAGGAGGAGCTACATGTCCTGCTTGTTCACCAGACCCCACTGGTCCACACCCTAAACCTTCCTCCAAGCTCCTTTTTCTTCCAGATATCCAGACAATGGACCACCTCTGCCAAACTTCCAGCACATTTTGTTTGGAATGCCTCTAAGACTTTATACATTGATGATATTGGATTAAATGCTGTAACATATGGGACTGGGTGCATGTCAACTTTTAGGCTCACATGACTTCTTTGCTTCTTTTAATTTTACATTCATAGAAACAAGCAAAAAACACAAATGAATAATGGAGCGAGGAAGAAGGAAAGCTCCAAGGATTGACAGTGGAGCAGAGAAAAGGGTATAAATGAGAGAGTTCCACCTGAAAGACTTTCAGGAGAATGTTACAGGGTGATACATAAAGAGCAGAATTGAGTATGATGATGTTTACCACTTTTAATGCACGTTGCATGAAGGTATAAGGTTGGATACAAAACAAACACCTGTACAAACTTAACGTATAAAAAAACCAAACAGCTCTGCTGTAAATCTGACCTTTAAGAAACACCTTATCAGAGGGGTGTTTGATTAAAGTATACACTATATACTACAAACATTTTAAAGGTTTTCAGTCTGTGGTACCTGTCGAGTAGGAAGATAGAAAATGCTTGAACATAATCTAATCTAATAATCTAATCTAATAATCTAATCTCTAAATGTAGTTTCAACAGTCACCACAGAGTTGAATCACCTCTCTGATGCCATTTGTGTCCACACCCTATACATGCCAACACTATGTGTGAAGGGCTCCTCAACTAAGTGTTTACTTTGATATAACTTGATCAGGAGTCAGTGTTATTATAGTGGAGCCGGGTGACCTGAAAAGTATGAACCCAACAAGTCATAATCCTCCAACAGTAAGTTACCTCAATCTTTTCCTTTTTTTTGAAACAACAGTAATACATGTCTCCAAATAATTGCATGCAAGGTGGCGGAATCCAGTACCTGCACTGATTTTATGATCTTTACAAGCATGGCTTTAGAATAGACACGTCTGACTGTCCAACATTCTGGTCTGGATTGATGTACATGGCTAACTATTACTCAGATTGCGATGACATTCCTACAACATGTTAACTCTGATGGCACAACATCATGGTACGGACAATCATTGACGATTTAGCGCAACTGCTGGTGCAGTCTGTAAAAATAGCTAAAATAAGCAACATGTTTGTTCTGTCCAACATGATTGGGTTGTGAAAGAAACATAAGTTTGGTGTCGCTACAGGGGCTTTAGTCAGGCTTTTTTTTTTTTTTTAAGATTATGTTAATTATGGTTTGCTTGGTACATTTTAGATTAAAATGTGATTGGTGGAAAACAATACCAAAGCAGCAAAAACAGGATTTATCTATTAATAGTTTTATAGGGTGCAGAAAAAATTAGCGTGTGCTTGCTAGCTGAGATAAATAATGGGCCAGAAGAGAGCAGTCATGTTTAGTGTTGTGGGAATACGCAGCAAGGGCAGGCAGAAAACTACAAGCATGATCAATGTATGAATAGACGTAGAAGAAAGGGACACAGGAGGATACAATGCCTTAGAAAGTGGCAAGCTATGCAAGCTGAAAGAGAACAGAGAAAATGTCTGAGAGCTTCACATAAAGATCATGAAAAGATCAAGAGCTGGGTGAGTATCATGGAAAAGCAAGAGCATGTGTGTGATGGAAGAGATGAAACTATCTTTATGTAGTGCAAATAGTGTTTTTTTTAAATGTTCAATTCAATATGATGATATGTTTCAATATAAATCAGCAGTGTTCTGACTAGGCAAACACTGGAAACAATAGACGCAGAACGAGGGCAGGTGAAAATGTTGCAGTGGTTTACAGTCTTTTTATTCAAATTTTACACCTCCTAATGATGTTTAAAAACTGTGTGTACTACAGTGGACAGAGAACTATTTAACTTCAACACACATTATAGCATTGTATCTGAAATGGAGGCGGCATTAGTACATCCAAATGGGTGTCATGTTGGAAATGCAAAAAGGGCAAGGGTTTACAGGCTTGCACAAATTTACAGCTGGGATTTTTAATATTGGAGGAACCAGAGAAGAGCCTTGTCATTACCCTCTAAAGCTCCTCTAAAACACACAAACCTTCACTCACTGACTCTCTGCAGCAGTCACCGGCCTGCTGGAAAATGTGTATGTGGGTGAGAAATTTCAGTGAAGTCAGATTTAATATGAAATGAATCCTGCAAATGAGATGACACTTCATCTTGATTGAAAATGGGTTGAGTTATGGATTTCCATCTCACAACTCATACATGAAATCACATGTGTGTGCACTCAAAATTTACTGGAAAAGTATACTCCAATGGAAGGTTTCAGCTCTGTTTGCATGTAGCTGTAATGACCTTGACCTTTCCTATGTGCTCCCTCAGTGGCATGTCTGCGTGATAAAGCTGACAAAAGGATGATTGTTTATTGGTCAAATGAAATAAATTCTGATTGTTGTAGTGGAAGGCTGTAAGCTGCACATTCAAGAAGACAATGTTAACAGCAGCGTCACTAAAGAGAAGTGAGAGAAGAGAGGGAATTTAATTAAACAGCTAAGACATCACTTAGTTTGGAGCATCTACAAAGAAATCAAAGCTAACATTAACTGCAGAGGGAAGGTGGTCATTTTAAGTATTTCAAAAGGTAGGACATGTTGCAAAATCAATAAAACCAAGACGAATAATTCCCAACCTGTATAATAAGTTTCTGGTGTACTCAGATGACTTTATTTGCAATAGTTTCTTTTACTTCCTGTAGCTTTTTTTTTTTGCAAATTGCAAATTTGCTATAAATGTCTGCCTTTTTATAAACTTCTGCAGCAAAGATTTTTACTCATTTTGAGGCGCGTCAGTTCCATGGAAGAAAATGAAAATGAAGCGACACCTGTCCTTTGGTCATTGCTTCTGCTTGTCTTTGTTTTTGAATCCACATCGCAATGAAATGACATGCAACAAACATGAGTATCATTATTTTTCTGCTTTATGTGATGAATCCATGCTCTCTAATCACTAAAGGTGGACTGGATCTGTTTCTGTGTTTTTCAGTCCTGATGACCAGTGAAATACCAGAATCTTAGTTGACACTGCTTTCATCCAATAATTTGTTAGATCGACACACTTTAGGGCATAAATAATAATCATTGATGATAATAGGAATAATACAAATCTATTTTTTAATTTTTGTTTTTTTATTTGGGCCTATTTATTTATTATATACTATGAGCTGAAGAATAAAATAGAAATGATCTCAAAATGGGCATTGAGCTCAAGGCTGCATCGGTGCAGCATACATAAACCAATAAATAAGCCATTTAAAACTAAACTGCCTGGCCTATAAATGGACAGATGGACACCCTATACCCAGACTATATTTAACTATGAACATGGGAAAATCACTGGATATGACTTTCAATGTAAATGCTGTATGATTTAATATTTTTCTTTAGTTTGTACTTTAAATGTGCATTCAGAGGGGAAAATGAATGTCTAATTACCTATAAGAGTATGGACTTTTCTCTAAGGCCAGACAATTCAAACCGATCAAAGCGAAATTACCAATCAATCAATGCCCTGCTTCCGAAGTCTCAAAAGTCACCTTCAAAGCACAAAAAGAAGGTGCCATCGAGCAAGAGCAGGAAGGCTGCTGCAGCTCTAAAACAGTAGGATCCCCTGAGAGGATTTTTTTTCCTCTCGCTGTTAATGTGCTCATTTAGAGGACCCGAGTTCACCCTCATAACTTCGGTTTTCCGCTCGCAGCAGGTGTTGCCTCATGTGCAGTATGTCAGTAGCCATTGAGAAAGCTCCACTGCCCCTATATGGAGTAGTGTTATGCAGGTGACTTCTTCCTTTTAGTAAAAGCTTCCAGTTTTTTGGGTGACCCTTTATACACAACATTGCATGCATACAGTTCAATACAACAGTTGTGAAAGTGATACTCCTTTTATTTGTAATCTTTTTGGGTTTTTTTCTTTGGTGAGATGCAGTGATTGATCAATGTATTCAGCTCTTAATTTAGAAGAATGCTGCAACACGTTTGCTGTGAAGCTCTTGGAATGTTTTGTGGACAAAAATTCCTCTGAATCCTCATGTTTGTTGAAGGAAATTGTGTTTTGTTTTGTTTTGTTTTGTTTTTTTGATTGATGGTATCATAAAAGAAGGCACTATTTCTAACACTGTCTCAATACCAACTTAAAGATGGATTCTTCTTTTTGAGATATTGTTGTGCTTACACGTATAAGGCGACAGTGGATCAGCACCAGGAAACGAGACATCCTTCATCCATGTTTTCATATTTTAATCATTACATCCCTTACCACAAAACATAAAAATTAACTACATAGTAAAGCACAAATATTCTACAGAACTTATTTCATGGCTTTACGTTTGCGTCAGAATGAATGGATAGGAACAAATTTAGCCTATTTAAAGTGTATTTAGTATCACAGTATTGTTTATTTAGATTTTTTTACAGTTTCCTCAGTGACAAGAAGTATGTGTTGATTGAATGAATGCTCAGAGCTGGCAGATGTTATATAAACATGTCCTTAAAACAAACTTAAAACATTTTCAGAAATTCTTTATTAGAGGCCTTTCTTATGTGAATAAATGCAATACGGCAGTTATTCCTTTTGTACAGATTGACAAAAAAAAACCTCTTCTCAGAAATAAACTAATGACAAATAAGGTTTAATGAACAAGTATGACAAAAACTACTATATTAATGTCACTCTAAATCATTTAATAGGTTTATTTAAGATTAATTAAGATTTCTGTACCATTATATTTAAACGTCACGTGCTGTGAAACGTTATTAGTAAATTGCAACAAACTGCATCCCTTTGAAAAAAGAAAGGGGTTCCATCTTTTCTCTCACTTAACTTTCTCTATTATATATTCAGAGTCACAGTTTGTCTAAGTCTCAACTGACTTTTATGTTAAAGCAATAGCCCTTCTGGGAGTGGATACAGGGGGACTGACCTTTGTAAATTGGAAAAATGAAAGCTTACTCACCATTGTCAGCCAAAAATACAAATATTTCTTTATTATCTACTTATTTGTTTCATTTACTTTGATAATGCTTATGAAATAGAACTGAGGTCCTGTTAAATTCATTATCATTTAAAGGTGCAATTCTTTTTTGTAGATGTCCTGTATTTATGTAATGCTTTTCTAGTCATTTTTGACCACTCAAAGCTCTTTTACACTACAGGTTTCACATTCACCCATTCACACACTGGTGGCAGTGACGACATCGCTGGGTGCCACCTGCTCATCAGGAGCGTTAACCATTCACACACTCATAGACTGATGGCGCAGCATCAGGAGCAATATGGGGTTCAGTGTCTTGCTCAAGGACATCTGTCATGACTTTGACCTTTGGATCGAACCAGGAACCTTCCAATCATTGGACGGCTCCGCTACCATATGAGCCACAGCTGCCCCAAATGTTTAACTATAGAGAGAAAAATATTGGCACACATAAATGGAGGTTTTGATGAACAGTCATGCCTCTGTTTTAGCTAACATGTCAAAATGTCATGAAAGAACTAATTTAAGAAGACCTGGGAGGAGGGGAGGGAGTAGAGTCTTCACTGTGGTAGTTTTGTTTACTGTGCCTATAGAAGGTGCTAAAGAGCCACCAACCAGTTGCACCTTTAATGTTAACTGAGGATGCATGAGAAGTTTCCATTTAGCTCTGGCTGTATCTCTATGATAATACAATGAATGTTACAGCTGCAAGAAACCAGTATGGGTGTTGTGCATATTGCAGTTCTTTATATCATGATCTCATGCCTATGTTATTTATTTTATTGCAATACGACAAGAAACTGAGAGATGCTAGTGTTAAGTGATATTTTGCTCATGCAAAAATAGATATTTTACATATTTACTAAAGAGGGGCATGTTTAGTTTGCCACACATTAGTGCATCATATACACCCTTTCGTTTCGTTTCGTTTTTTGCCGCTTATCTGGGTCCGGGTCGCGGGGGCAACAGCCTGAGCAGGGAGATCCAGATGCTCCTCTTCCCGGCCACTTCCAGCAACTCCTCCGGGGGGACACCAAGACGTTCCCAAGCCAGCCGAGTGATATAATCTCTCCAGCGTGTCCTTGGTCTGCCCCAGGGTCTCTTCCCGGATGGCCATGCCCGAAAAACCTCCAAAGGGTGACGGGGGAGGTATACACACTTTCTGAGTAGTCTATTGCTACTTCTGAGTGATGAGCATAGGAATAATGAATGGATTTGCATGATTTTGTCAATAAACTTCATTTATTATGAAGAGGAGAATTGACATCCTTTTTTTTGTGGCTGCTTTTCATATAGGCCATACTGGTTATGTTCTATATGAAACAAACTACACAGAATTTGATCAAGTCATCTCTGGCAGTGTTGCAATGAATTAAAGCTTTATAATACTAAGATTAACTAAATTACATAATATTTATTGTTCATTACTTATTATGAGATGTATGATTTCAAAAAGTCTGAAATAATCTATTTTGAATTACAAACAAATTTGAAAGGAGGGTTTAAAAAAAAAAGAAAACCTCTACCATGACAATATGGGGGAAATTAAAGCTGTTGGCTGCACAATTATCTTGTGTAGGTGACTGCTTCTTATTTTAATGAAAATCTATTGATATTCCCTTAAAAAGATACTATTTGAAACACTTGCGCATAGATCTCCCAATACTAATAACTACAAATAATAAAACACCTTATGCCTCTTTTTGAGGTTAGGTTCCACTGACTTACTATGCTGTAGCTCTCACCGGCCAGCTGGAAAGTGCATGTGTGTGTGCAAGCTTGAATTTCTTCAAGTCAAATAAATAGGACCATGCCGTCTGCAAAAAAAAAGGGACAGAATCCTGAGGCCACCAAACTCGACCACACTCTGCCAATTGGTTTCATCCGAATTCTGTCCATGAAAGTTATGAACATTCCCAGTGACAAAAGACAGTCCTGGCGGAGTCCTACCCTTACCGAGAAAGAGTCTGGCTTACTCAGAGCAATGCAAATCAAGCTCTGGCTCTGACAATACAGAGATCAAGTGGCCACCTATCCTGTGTTCCTGAAGTATTCTAGACAGAACACCCCAAGGAAATCAGTGTTAAGGCTTCTCCAGGTCCACAAAATACATGTTGAGTGGTTGAGCAAGCTCCCATGCCCCCCCAGCACCCTCACAAAGGTAAAGTGCTGGTTCAGTGTTCCACAACCAGGACAAAAGCCGTACTGTTCCTTTTGAATCCGAGCACTATTCTCCCCAGCACCGTGGCATAGACCTTCCTAGGGTGGCTGAAGAGTGTCCCCTATGGTTAGAGCCCACTCTCTGGTCCCCTTTCTTAAAAGGGGGAACATCTACCCCAGTCTGCCACTCCAGAGCCATTGTCCCTGATGTCCCTCATGCCAAGTCCTGCATGTGGCAGAGGTGTGTCAGCTAGGACATCCTTACAAAGTCCAGAACCTTGACGAACTCTGAGTAATCTCATCCAACTGAGGTGCTGCTGCTGTGGTGTTTAACAACGTCAGTAACCTTGACCCCAGTGATGGGGAAGCCCACCTCTGTCAACTGTGATCAATTGGCAGTTCTGCTCCTCTCTTCACCCGAGTTTTCAGAACATATGACAGTAGATCAACTTCTACAACTACAAAGTTGATCATTGACCAACAATATGTGTGTAGAGTGCATTGTAGCCAAGTGCATTAATGGAGACCCTTAATGCTTAACATGGTGTTAGTTGTGAACTAACTGTGGCTAGTTCAGCACCACCTGTGCAACATCAGGCAGGCTGTTCCTTCAAATCGCATCCCTCCTGGTCAAGCTGGGTCCTGGAATGCATAGGAGTGCATTCCAGGACCCGTCTGAAGCACTCCAAAAAGGGTTTGCATTCTGACCGACTGTTTTGTCACATAGGCGCAACCAACAATGAAAGACAAGGACATTTCACCAATTAAGAACATTTTCAAAGTAAATGACGAGAAACACTAATAGGCCATTTGATTCTCCATACCTGAAACCCTCTGAAATGGTCCCGAGTCAAGCAAAGTCAGAGTGCTTGGGACTTTGTAAACATTCCTCAATGAAGTCCTAGACAGCAAGGCTAAAGCAAGGCTCTTTGTAGGGACCTTATTCTGCCTGAACAGGGACGTGAACCTTGAACCCTCAGATTAAATGTCTGAATCTCTATCGTCTCCTCTTGTCTTTTCTTTAATCAACCAAGAGAACACAGATGGGTTAAGCCAGATTTAATCTGATGCTCTGTTGCTTGAGCTATACAAGCTCTACAAAACATGCTGGACTTCCAACACTTAAACTACAGGACGGTTCATTTAATCCTTTCCTTGAGGCTTCATATTTTATTTGGATTTACATGAGACAGATGATGCCAAGATCTCGTATTTTGTTTGATACGCAATGGAAACACAGACGAATATTGTCTTGTAGTAAACAACACAACTGTCTTTATCCAACAGGACAGGGACGCAGTGCTTTTGCTCCAACTAGCTCCTCAAGACAAGACACAATATTAGAACCGGAATCTAAATGAGAGGGGACATGCCCTTGGGGATACATATGTACTCGTTTGTGACAGAAAAGATACTTGGTTTGAGAAAGGAGTGAAAGAAGCCATCTTTGTCAAAGTGGAACATCCATCATGAAACATAGGTGGCAGCCAACAACAACATCTATCTGCCACATACAATGCAGTTTTTGTGATGCCTCAACAGGTGTCTTAACCTCCATTCACATTTTGACTAAAGTGACCCTAACGACTCAGGCAATGTGTCAGTGACTCATGTGGGTTTCCCCATGGTACCAGCAATTATACAAGACGTCAAAACAAATGGGAAACCATCAGTGTTTTAGCCTCAAAGAAGCTATTTCATAAGAGATGAAATGTCTTCAAGAACCTGAAAGGACTGCAGTTGTCCTCCTCGATTGCCAAGAGCGTTGACTGGCAACCTCATGGACATTTAACCACTTACTTACAGAACAAGAAACACTAACAAGCCATTTTACAAGCCAATACCTTAAGCCACCTGAGATTGTCTCGACTCAAGAAAAGCCAGAGTGCCTGGGACTTTAACAATGAAGCTGATCCAATTGAAGCAACATTGCTCACAGAAGTCCTAGACTGCAAGCTAAAGCAAGGATCCCTCTCAAGGGACCTTATTCTGCCTGAACAGGGACTTGAAGCTTGGACCCTCAGATTAAAAGTTTGATGCTCTACCCTCTCTTTTAGACAGTTGAAGGCAGCCTCGCATCTTTTCTTTGATCAACCAAGAGAAAACAGATGAGTTTAGCCAGCGTAAGTTGGATACTCTGTTGTTTGAGCTTTACAAGCTATACAAAACATGTTGAGGTGTCCTGGAAGGTTCCCTGTTCATCCTTGCCCTCCTCCAAAAGGGCAGGGATGGAAAGCTTTACCAAATCCAGGGATTCAACCAGGGACCCTTAGATATTCAGTCTAAGGGCTGCTGTGAACAACTTTGTCACATGGTGCGAGCAGAACCATCTGCAACTGAATGTGGCAAAGACTAAGGAACTGGTAGTGGATCTGAGGAGAACCAAGGCACCGATGACCCCTGTTTCCATCCAGGGAGTCAGTGTGGATATTGTGGAGGATTATAAGTACCTGGCGATACATATTGACAATAAACTGGATTGGGCAAAGAACACTGCAACTCTCTACAGGAAGGGCCAGAGTCGTCTCTATTTTCTGAGGCGACTGAGGTCCTTCTACATCTGCCAGAGTATGCTCAGGATCTTTTATGAGTCTGTGGTGGCTAGTGCTATCCTCTATGCTGTTGCGTGCTGGGGCAGCAGACTGAGGGTGGCGGATGCCAACAGACTCAACAAACTGATCCGCAAGGCCAGTGACGTTGTGGGAATGGAGTGTGACTCTCTGACGGTGGTGTCAGAGAGGAAGATGCTGACTAAGCTACGGTCAATCTTGGACAACGTCTCACACCCACTTCATGATGTGCTGGTCAGACAGAAGAGTACTTTCAGTGAGAGACTTATCCCACCTAAGTGCATGACTGAACGCCACAGGAAATCATTCCTGCCTGTGGCCATCAAACTGTACAACTCCTCCCTCTGAATGGCTCTTGACTTTTTCACTCCCTCAGTTCTTTCATCTATTTATACTGCAGTTCTCTTACACTATTTATTTTCTGTTGCACTTTTATTTATTTTACGCACTTTTATTTATTTTACACGGAGCAACTGTAAAGTAACAATTTCCCTCTGGGATAAATAAAGTATTCTGAATCTGAATCTGAATCTGAACACTCTCCCGGCTGAGCTGTTTCAGCACAAATCTACCCTTCCTTTGGTCAACTCACCCAAACACAAGCTGAGCAATGTCGTGTATGATATCCAATGCAACGAGGAGGGCACAGACAGATTTATTTGGGAGAGAAAAGAACCACTCCACAAGTGCTCCTGAAGCTCCTGAAGACATGGCTCAACAGCACATTCTTGACAGAGAAGAAATGTGGTTTGAGCAAAAAGTGAAGAAGCCATCTATGTTAAAGTGGAATGTATATCATTAAAAATAGGTGGCAGCCAACAACAATAATATCTACCAGCCACATATAATACAATACAATACAGCTTAACCTCCATTCACATCCTCCAGTGACAGTAAAGACTCAGGTAATGTCTGGGTGCGTCAGTAACTAACATGACCACCCACAGTGCCAACAATCCGACATGAGAAATGGGACTTCCTATCAGTGTTTTAGACCAGAATAGGCATTACTATGAGAAGGGAAACATTTTCAAAAACCCCAAAATGAGTGCAGTTGCGTTGGTCTCAAGCACTTTAAAGATACCTTGACCAGGATTGCTGAGAGCGTTGACAGACGATTTCAAAACAGTGTTATCATGTAATTACATTTTCAAGATAAATGATAACACTCAGGGGGCAATCAAAATAGACCATCTGTACTGTGCCCAAAATGAATGACACACAAAGTCCAGATTTTCTAACTAGTATGAGCTCTTAGTCAGTGCTTAAGTACAACATGGTTCCTTAGGCCTTGCACGGTTGGAAGAGGTTTACATGAGTGCAAGCACACTTATGCAACGCGTATCTAAATGCCTCTCTGTCTCCTGCTGCCTCTTCAAAAATCCATTGGCACGTTGCATCACCAATAAGTCCACGAATTTGAGCGTGCCATATCTGAACAGAAAGACTCCAAATAAGACAAAAATCCATCAAAGTTGTTGTATGTTCTCTCTACATAATGACATAATTCTAAGTAGTAACTGCGTTCAGAGCACAGAACAACCGCCAAGTGTGGGTGCACCCCAACAGGACATCTGCTTTTTCCTATATTAAGCCATCCGACCTGGTCCCTAGCGTTGCAATGCCAGTGTGTCTGAGCCTTTGACAATGAAGTTGATCCATTTACAGAAGTACTAAACTACAATGCTAAATCAAGGATCACTCTTAAGGTAAATTGACCTGTCTGAACAGCGACTTGAACCCTAGACCCTTATAATTATCCTTAGTTGGATGTTCCACGTATGAGCTATTCAGATGAACCAACTTCAATATTCATGATTTCTATGAGACTTCATACCTTACTTGCACTGACGACATGGCTGGTCATGTGCATTAACGCTTTCAATGAGAAAGAATCAGTCAATCAATGTCATGTGAAAATTCCCCGTCCAAATAATCCAGTACTGTTCTACTTTTTACAGAAAAATATAGTTAAGTAATTGTAAAAGTACAAATAATAAAATAAATTTGAAAATATAAATATAATCAAATTTTTTTATTAAAACAAAAATAATTTAATTACTGTA
>KV751381.1:1679352-1716051 GCA_001698575.1 Mola mola | reverse complement strand
ATGGTGTGCAATTTGCACAAAAAAACTGAATGGAGGTCATTTAGAAGATGACAAAAAAACAACAAAACACCGTCAGTAATAGTAAAAGGAAGTAAAGGTCTGTCATTAAGCCTATTAGTAGTTTCACTAATCAATCCAAAAACAATTATAATCATATTCCAACATGCACCGTGCCCTCATAGTGATAGAAGTACAAGTCACTGAGCAGCACTGGTGTAAATTTGCCCTGGTAAATTGCAAACAGAGCCCCCCTCCACAGGCAGTCTTAGCGCATTTCTCTGTCCTATTCAACATATTTCTAATCATACATTGACCCAGTGTTTAAATTTACCTCATAAATTTATAACTTAGTGCTTTCATATGTTCCTTGATAAGCAGAACACTGCTCTCCTGCCACAATTCATTCAAAACTAGGGACGCATCAATATATCTGCTTCATACTGGTAACAACAAATAAGATGACATTCACCAATTCCAGCAATCAGCCAATGATAATCTGTTGTGTGTCAATCAATTTCCACAGGCTGCATCTGGCTGGAGCGTCAAAGAGGGTGTCAATCATTTATGTGTCATTTCATTTTTTAGACTGGATTTCTTTATTTCTTTGACATAAAAGGGAATGGATATCTGTTATTGGCAAATTGTTATTTAAATATCAGTATCAGCACAGAAATTTCATATTGGTGCGTTGTTATTTAAAAGTATGGATTTCTGTTTGTCTGTTACCTTCTTGGCAAAGTGCAAGCTCTGCTCTTAAGAATACATAAACAAAATACAATCAGAAGCAGCGGTGATGCCATTTTCAACAGCTCATTATGCCTGAAAAAATATGAATAAAATGGAACTGCTAGAGATGCGAGAACTTTTTTTTTTAACTTCTTGCTTTCTTTCTTCTTGATGTTGCTGTCACTGGGGATATACTGTATATATATATATTTTTTTATATGTATTTATGGAGTAGTCATGAAGATCCCACCTGCAGACCATAACAAAGAAGTTTCACAGGCGGAGCTTGGAGTTTCAGTCATTCAGTAACTGAACAGTCAGTCCACAACAGAGAGAAACATGCTGTATGAGCAGAGCTGAACCTCCCAGCAGGGTTTCATACTGGATAACAGGACTGGTAAGTGCTTTTCAATATGACAACTCACTTCTTGGCTTTTGCTTTTTTGAATTCTTTTATATTTGCTGCAGACACAGACAGTCAGATATCATCACTACATAATACATCATATTCAAAAATACGGTATAATGTGCAGTATATTTGTTTGAATAAATATGAATGTATTCATCCATTCATTCTTTCATTTAGTAACAGTGCTTTTTGACATTGGAGATGTTAACTATATAATTTATACTATCATACTGTAATAAAATTATCCTCAATTGAATGCACTATTCTACAATGGAAAGGTTGTTCACCTATATTATGGTGAAAGATCTATTGATGTGTAGTCTGTCGTTGTGTTTTGGTAAGGTTTTATTTTTTATTTAAATTTTTTTATATCTGAAAACAATATGTACATTGAAAGATGTTCACTGATTGTAAGTATTCCTCCTCTACATTTATTCTTTGAATCCGTATTTCACTGATATTATCTTGCCCAGATCCATTAGAGAAAAAGTAAACAATAAAGACATTTTTACTGAAATGAAGAACATGGGAAAATTTCCACATGATTTGTCTAACACAAACTGTGGAAGCCTCTCATTAGCTTCAGCTGAACAGTATGTTTGCACTGAAGTACTGCTGTGGATTCATTTGATTACAACCTGACAAAACTTTCTATTCCGCAACATCAGATCTGAGGGCAAGGATGGAAGACATTTTCTGATTTGATGGTTCTGGCTTTAATTAGTACAGCCTGTATTAGTAATGTCATCTATTCTTTACAGGCTATGCTAATCTATGCCAGAATCAGCAATGCAATGGAAGCTGAGGATTGAAATACTGTGGGGTTTTTTTCCCCACTTCATCCAGCTCACTGCACTGAAGATGAAACCAATGTGTTTAGGATGTTTGTGTCATTTTGTTGAAAGAAAAGGAAGCACACTGCAGCTGGGGCCACTAGTAAATTTCGCTTCTACAACATTAAATCCGATTGGTTCCTTACATTTTTTTACATAGAAGACCTATCAGAATTCATAATTTTCAGACTGTTATTGCTGGATTGCAGAACAAAAGCAGAAAGCAATGATTTTGATTGCTTATTTCAGTCATGTCTGTTGTAATACTTAGAAGACATCATATGGACATGTTAACGAGGCCAAAAAATAACTTTCATTATGTGGTCTTTAAATAATATGTCACTCAGAATAAAAATGGTGTGGTCTGGCACTTTGTCAGGGGAGATAAGTGAATGAAGTGAACATATAAATACCAAATGTTTATCCTAGTAGATTATATGCAGTAATTACAGAAACAGATACGTGAGAGAGAGAGGGAAGTTAAAAAACAACTATTTCCCTATCTAAACTTTATAAGGTTCCGCCTCTTCCCTGTAGTGCAATTTATCATCCACAGTAAATATCTGTTTTTGTTTATATGTTTTGGTGTGAATCGCTCAATATTGGAGATGTTGGCCGAGAGATGTTTGCCTTCTCTTCAATGAAATAGAGCTGTTCAAATGCTCAAAGCAGCAAAATATCCATTTACCAGTTAGTCAACTATTTTCTTCACACTGTACAGACAAACATGTTTCTACAATATTCTTGTGACAGAGAAGGATGTAAACAGTAATGTCATCTTCTTTAACTGGGATATAACGATTGTTAACATAGTAAGCTAGTGTCTCATCCCAGTCAATGCACACTTCCTTTTGCCCTGGGGAGTCCTGAAGAGACAGAGCCCTATAGCACATGTTGCCACAGCTATTTCCAACAACAACCATGGAACACTTTGCAAATTAAAAAAAGGAACATTTTGAAACACGTTACTGAAAAGTGAGTGCTGATGTTGAGACATAGTAGAGGTGCATTCTTTTGTGTCTATGCTTAAATCTGCTGGTGTCTGTGAGCTACATATACTATTTTCTATGTCTCCCGTTTCTATATTACCCATTTATTCAGCTTTATTAAAATTAGTCAATATTTGGCCTTGAGTCTTGCAGTAACTGAATACCTTGTAGACCAAGATGAAATAATCTGTGGTCTCTGTGAAAGGGCTGATGAGAAGTGTAGCAACAATGGGCAAGGTGCCACTATATGAATTGTAGTTATTTAAATGCTACTTTCTAATGTCCAAATAATGTTGTTTCTCAGTGTTTTCTGAGAAACAACATCTCCAGCATCTCACATTTTATGAAAACCTTTCAAATGTAAGATACCAACAACTATTTTAATTTTCTATTTATACTTGAGATTATGTTTTGTGAACCATATATTTTATCCTATGAAATTTCACAATATTGGGAATGCCCGAAGAGATGTTGTTAAATTGTTTCTTTTGCGCCAGTCAATAGTCTAAAACCCAAAGCCTTTTCATTTTCAATTTCTTTCACCTTTTCAACTTTTCAATCAACTAGTTAATTCATTGACTAATTGTTGCAGTTGTTGCATGATAAACACCCATTGTTAATATAACGACACATATTATGCTAATATTTGTGGGATAATAGACATTGACAGAGTAATAATGGTGAAAAAAAAAACCAACTAAATTGTGACAAGCTTGTTGTATATTATTCTGCCAATTAAGAGGATACTTAAAAGGGAACTTTGGTATTTTTCAACCTATGGCCTATTACTTGAATTTATAGGCTTTTTTGATTTATTGCATTTTTTTTTGTCTTTCCTGAACATCTGAAAATACTACAACAGCCATTCAGCAATTGACTGATTATGTCTAAAGAGCTGCTTCCATGACAGAAAGCAAATATATTCACTTACACAGATCAATGTAGATATCTACTCCACGTTTCCAGACACTTGCAATATCACACCGTTTAATTAGTTGCAAAATCAATTTATTTTCAATGCTTTTACGTGCCCAGCGCCCCTGCAATGTATAAACTTGTTCAGCTAAATGGTCCTAGCCAATGAACTCCATGGAATAATTAAAAAAGATGTGTAATTGTTAAATAATGTGTGTAATAATTAAAATTGTTTGTGTAATTTTATGTTCCTAAAACTTCACAAAATAAAGCCTATGTTGAAAAATGTTTTATTTTTTATAATCTTTTTTTAAATTTACTATTGCTTTCAAAAAAAATTCTAAAACAGTCCATTAGATTAGCCCATTGTTCTTAGATTCTTAAAATCAGCATAGCATTATAATTCATAAAACTGTTCATTTCCATTAGTGGGGAAGAGAGACAAGGTCAATGAGACTGGGATTGATGTTTCTGTCCTCATTCATGTCTATAAATGCTCTCATTCTTTGGAATGATCAGGAAACACCATGGAAGGTTATTCATATAGAATATTTTCACCTGTGGAGAACAGTAAAAATCAATTTTTTTCATTAACTTTAATATATTTGGAAGGCACAATACTCATATTTATATATGTGTAAAGAATTACTTGAACATATAAAATCTATGTCAACAGTATAGTTAACACAATCTACATAGTAATGCTCTCAAAGGTTGTCTCCAGTAAGTGAGATCATAAATTAATTATTGAATTGTGTAACTCTGCTTTAAATGCCCAATATCTTTTTTAAAAATGCTAAAATTAAATTTTTTTAACTTTTATTTCATTCACTCATTTTTCTTGCAGATGTCCATTGGCCATGATCAACCTGACCTCCACCTTTGAGTCAATGCAGGTCTTTGGCAACACTCATCCTGGTGTGAGTGAACAGCCTGATAACAGCATCATGAGCAAATCTGCCATCCAAGGTACTGTAGATGTATTTCTAATGTAGATAAAGTAAAGATTGTGCACTTTCTAAATAAACTAATCCAAGTTCATGGGTAATTATCTTTCTTATACCTTTAAAACCTGCCGGTAAAACTCTTATAGATGGTGCTTCCCAAATTCCCCCAAAATTTTGACACATGTGGGGGAAGATAGGGTAAGTGGTCAAATAAACAAATAAATTCTAACAAAAAACTCTCCACATCTTTAGGTGGCTCTTACCAGGAAACGTCCATATTATCTGCTAATGCTGATGGGTGGAAGCAGGATAATGTCAGTGGTGTCTCAAGACAAGGAGAAAACCTAACTGATTCAGCAGTTAACCGGACATTTATGCTGCCAGCAGATGACTTTGACCCACTAGGAGGACACACTATCTTGCAGGTAACACTCACCATTTCTGCTATTAATTTTTTCTCATTGAATCAGTTTTGATGCTTATAGAGACAATATAATATTAAATAAGCTGTGAACAAACTTGTCAATTTGTGAATGTACAGCTTTGGGCCCCACAACAGAGTAATCTTCCCAGCCCCCAACTATTTACAACCTTTTACAACTTGGTGCTAAATACCTCACTGATGGAACCAAGAGCTGCTATTAATCACAAGACATCTGGGAAGGGAACAGGCATACAAAGAGAGATCCTCTGCTTTTTTTTTTTTTTTCCCCTCCCCCTACTCTCGTCGGAGCTGGAGCCACAGAGCTCCTGCTGAGGACTCAACAAGCTCAAATTTAGCCAGCAGCGGCAACCAGGTCTGCAGGCTAACCAAAGGGGGTTACTGGAGAGTTCAGCAGAACTGCTAACTCTGCAAGGAGCAAAAGAGCGACCCGTTTCCTCCAGCACCAGGACTGAACAACAGGATTCTCCACGTGAATTACTCGCAAGAGCTTCAACTTGGACTCTCCATCAAACAAGGATCGCTTCACCAGGAGAACACCACTCTCCTTGTAAGGACTGGTAAAGTTGATCTGGGCACATCAACTCAGCATAGTACAGCTAAACTCATAAATGACTTAAGTATTTTGTCTTGCATTGTTGAACGATATTGTTTTGACTGAGGTTATTAGTAAGTAGATTAGCCAAAATTATAAATTAAGGCTAGTTAGATGACACAGACTCAGGGTCTTGCCTGCAACTAACCAGCTTCCTTCTAACCTGGCACAATGTCCTCATAGATCATGAACAACACTGTATTAACTTGCAGGGTCTAAACCAGTAAATGGTCTGAGCCTCCAGTACAAAAAGGAAAATGTAGTATGACACTCAAACAGCTTTCGGCCATTTTGCCTTTGTTTAGCATCCATCAGCCTCGGCAGCCATTTGGATTCTCTCTTATACACACACAAACACACACACACATAGACATAGACATGCACACACATGCTTTTATATGAATATATATAATGGTTAACATTCTAGATTAGGCATTGTGTGTTTCTTTCTTTTTGGTTTCATTTCGTTTTGTTTTGTTTTCCGCCGCTTATCTGGGTCCGGGTCACGGGGGCAACAGTTTGAGAAGGGAGATCCAGACGTTCCTCTCCCCAGCCATCCTCCGGGGGGACACTAACATGTTTCCAAGCCAGCCTAGAGATATAATTTCTCCAGTGTGTCCTTGGTCTGCCCCGGGGTGTCCTCCCGGATGGGCATGCCCAAAACACCTCCCCCAGGAGATGTACAGGAGGCATCTTGACCAGATGCCCGAACCACCTCCACTGGCCCCCTTAAACGTGAAGGAGCAGCGGATCTACTCCGAGCTCCTCCCAGATGTCTGAGCTCCTCCCAGATGTCCGAGCTCCTCACCCTATCTCCACGGCTGAGCCCAGCCACCCTGCGAAGGAAGCTCATTTCGGCCACTTGTATTCGCGGTCTCATTCTTTCGGTCACTACTCAGAGCTCATGATCATAGGTGAGAGTTGGGACGTAGATTGCCTGGTAAATTGAAAGCTTTGACTTCTGACTAAGCTCTCTCTTCCCCACAACAGACCGCTTTAGCGTCCGCATCACTGCCGACGCTGCCCCAATCCATCTGTCAATCTCCCACTCCATTTTCCCCTCACTTGTGATTCCACCAACTCCTCCGGGGGGACACCAAGACATTCCCAAGCCAGCCTAGAGATATAATTTCTCCAGTGTGTCCTTGGTCTGCCCCGGGGTGTCCTCCCGGATGGGCATGCCCAAAACACCTCCCCCAGGAGATGTACAGGAGGCATCTTGACCAGATGCCCGAACCACCTCCACTGGCCCCCTTAAACGTGAAGGAGCAGCGGATCTACTCCGAGCTCCTCCCAGATGTCTGAGCTCCTCCCAGATGTCCGAGCTCCTCACCCTATCTCCACGGCTGAGCCCAGCCACCCTGCGAAGGAAGCTCATTTCGGCCACTTGTATTCGCGGTCTCATTCTTTCGGTCACTACTCAGAGCTCATGATCATAGGTGAGAGTTGGGACGTAGATTGCCTGGTAAATTGAAAGCTTTGACTTCTGACTAAGCTCTCTCTTCCCCACAACAGACCGCTTTAGCGTCCGCATCACTGCCGACGCTGCCCCAATCCATCTGTCAATCTCCCACTCCATTTTCCCCTCACTTGTGAACAAAACCCCCGAGATACTTGAAAAGCTCCACTTGGGGAAGGAACTCTTCCCCGACCTGGAGTGGGTAAGCCACCCTTTTCTGGCGGAGAACCATGGCCTCAGATTTAGAGCTGCTGATCCTCATCCCTGACGCTTCACACTCGGCTGCAAACCGTCCCAGTGAGAGCTGGAGGTCACTGTTCGATGAGCTCAACAGGACCACGTCCTCTCCAAATAGCAGAGACGGAATCCGGAGGCCACGGAACTTGACTCCCTCTGCCACTTGGCTGCGCCTAGAAATTCTGTCCATAAAGATTATGAACAGAACTGGTGACAAAGGGCAGCCTTGGCGGAGACCAACCCTGACTGGGAACGGGTCTTACTGACGGCAGTGGGGACCAAGCTCTGGCTCCAACAATACAGAGATCAAATGGCCTGTAACAAATGGCCATCTACACCATACTCCTGGAGCACCTCCCACAGGACACCTTGAGGAACATGGTCATAAGTCTTCTACAGATGCACAAAACACATGTAGACTGTTTGGGCAAACTCAAATGCCCCCTCCAGTACTCTCGCGAGGGTATAAAGCTGGTCCAGTTTTCCACGGGCAGGAATAAAAACCACATTGTTCCTCTTGTATCTGAGGTTCAACTAACAGCCGGACTCTCCTCTCCAGCACCCTGGAGTAGACCTTCCCAGGGAGGCTGAGGAGTGTGATCCTCCAGTAGTTGGAAAACACCCTCTGGTCCCCCTTCTTGAACAGGGGAACCGCCACACCTGTCTGCCACTCAAAAGGCACAGTCCCCGATGTCCATGCAATGTTGCAGAGGCATGTCAACCAGGAGAGCCGTACAATATCCAGAGCCTCGAGGAGCTTGGGACAAATCTCATCCAGCCCCTGGGCGCTGCTGCTGCGGAGTTGTTTGACTACCTCAGCGACCTTGACCCAAGTGATGAGAGAGCCCACATTAGAGTCCTCCTGCTCTGCCTCCTCCTCGGAAGGCGTGTTGGTGGGATTGAGGAGATCATCGAAGTATTCCTTCCACCGCTGAACTATACACTCAGTTGAGGTTAGCAACTCCCCTCCCACACTGAAGATCGTGTGGATGGGGTTCCGCATTCCCCTCCTGAGCCGCCGGAAACTTTGCCAGAATTTTTTTTCTGAGCCGACTTTAAGTTTGATTCCATGGCCTCACCAAACTCCTCGCCCTATTCGCTTGAGCCTGCCTGGTCTGTCTGGCATCCTCCCCCACCACCTGATCCAACATTCCACCACGTGGTGGTCAGTTGACAGCTCTGCTCCTCTCTTCACCCAAGTGTCCAGCACATACGGTCGCAGATCAGCTGATATGACTACAAAGTCAAATCAAATCAAATCTAATTTTATTTGTATAACCCAAAATCACAATTTACACATTATCTCACTGGGCCTTGACAAACTGTACAGATGTGACACCCTCGGCCCCTTAGTCGAAGAGTATGTGGAATCTATAAATCCAAGGATATGTGAAGTGTAGTGATCCTGAAGCAGGAGCAGCAAGATTCAAGATTTGACACAGATACAAAGGTCCAACTTTACAATACAACTTGATCAGCTCCTGGTTAGACTAATGTACTTTGCAACACCAGCATAGTACGTGTACATCAGATAAATTAAATAGTCTGTAATTTGGATTGCCCCCTTTGATGAGCCAGCACTCTTGAATCATCACTTGCTGACTCTATTAGTGTAGGTGCCATCCTCTCTCTCAAGGATGTAGACAGAACAACTTGACACCGCTAACATTCCTGTTCTGACTAACCCTCAAATAACAGATAACCTGTTTATTTGATATACAGGATATAGGTATATTGTTTCATGTGTATTGTGATCATTCTGTTTTGCTCAGCCAAATTAGGTAGCATCAACTAATGACCAGTTGGACAACAAAATGCCCAGATGTCACAAATTGGAACGACTGACAATTTCAGTTGTGGACATAGACTTTTGTGCCCTCATGATGTCACATTGAGTGACATTCTGAGGCCAAAGGGGGGATGTTGGGCCCCACAACTGAGTGATCCTCCCAGCAAGCAACTATTTACAACCTTTTACATCTTGGTGCCAAATAACTCACTGATGGAACCAAGAGCTGCTATTAATCACCAGACACCTGGGAAGAGCACAAGCATACAAAGAGAGATCCTCTGTCGTTGGAACTGTAGCCACAGAGCTCTCTCGTCCTGTTCTCGTTGCAGCTGGAGCCACAGCGCTCCTGCTGCGCACTCAACAAGCTCAAATTTAGCCAGCAGCAGCAATCACGCCTGCAAGCTAACCAAAGGGAGATACTGGAGAGTTCAGCACAGCTGCTAACTCTGGAAGGAGTAAAGGAGTGACCGGTTTCCTCCAACACCAGGACTGAACAACAAGAGCAGTATTCTCCACAAGAATTCCTCGCAAGAGCTTCAACTCAGACTCTTCATCAAACAAGGATCCCTTCAACAAGAGAACATCTCTCCCCTTTTATGGACTGGTAAAGTTGACCTGAGCACATCAACTCAGCACAGCTAAAGGTTATTAATAAGTGGATTAGCAACAATTATAAATTAAGGCTATATAGCTGACACAGACTCAGGGTCTTGCATGCAACTTACCATCTTACTTCTAACCTGGCACCACATCCTCACACATACACAATAATACTCTCTTAACATGCAGGGCCTCAATCAATAAATGGTCGGAGCCCCCAATAACAAAGGAACAGAGGTGGTCCAACACTCAAACAGCTTTCAGCCATTTTGCCTTTAACATCCATCGACATTGGCAGCCATTTTGATTCTCTCTTATACGCACACACACACACACACACACACACACACACACACACACATATATACGCACATCCTTGTATATAAATATATATAATGGTTTACATCCTAGATTAGGCATTGTGTGGTTCTTTCTTTTTCATTCTTGAAAAAATACTTTTGGATAAACATGCCGTGTGTTTAATTTTGCCAACCTCTGCACTGTCAAGAACTCAAACTAGCTGTTGATGAGGAAATGTTGGTTGTAATTATTAAGTAATTATCAAGCATAATTCCAAATTCACAGATTAGTATATTTCATGAAACTGATTAATTAAATTGGCTTCTATTCCCTTCTTTAAGGGAGATGCCCTGAGGTAATCCAATGTAAATGAACCTTACTATTCTAATAATCATTAGTTATTGACTTATTGTTGACATAAATGGTGGTCTGTGTGAACAGCCACACTTTCAACGTCCCGAAGCCCCAACAACATTAGGGGTTTGATACCCACTATGGGTATGTCAGCACTGTAGGTTAAAAGCTATCCAGAAAAGGCAGGTTAAATTTGTGGCTTCACTGAGTAAATACCCTGTCTTCATCTGGGCAGGTGTTATACTGCCTGACAAACATCCAGCTGAGCTCTTCAGAGGGCAGTTCCAGCTCCAGACAATTTACGCCTCATTGAATCAATCACTGATGGCTGGTTTTCAAAGATAAACTTTGAATCTAAGGAATGCTATGAGCCCTGACTAAATCTGTTTACATTTCAGACACTTTTTCATGGATTCATTTTCATAAAACAAGTTTCATGTGTTAATAGAAAAAAATGACTTGCTATTGTTTGTATGAAGAGTGAATAATTGATTAAATGTAAATGTCCTGTATTTATATAGCACTTTTCTAGTCAATGTTGACTATTCAAAGCGCTTTTACACTTGCACCTGCTTATCAGGAGCGTTAATCATTCACACACACTCATGGTGCAGTGTATGAGTGTATGTTCAGTGTTTTGCGCAAGGACACTTTGACATGTTAACTGCAGGGTCTGAGATTGAACTAAGAACCTTCCAATCACTGGACAACTGCTTTACCATCTGACTCACAGCCACCCCATTAAGTAATCACAAAGAGACTGAATAGTTTGTTTAGCATCTAATTTTAAGTTGATTTCTCCTGACAGACCTCAGTAAAATCACAAATTCCTATATGAATACAATGCATTATGAAAACACAGTCAATGTTTGTAATTGTTCAGGTGACAACATCATTTAGTCCAACCAGAAAACTTTTTTGTGTTATGAATTTCAGATGTTTGGGTTTGATCCCTGTCTAGCCTTTTGTTTTCAATTAAGGGTATCTTACCTCTGAACTATAGTATCCTACTTCTTTTCCTCCCCTCCCTTTCCTTCACTGTCTCTGTGTACCATCACACACTGTTTTAGATTGTGTAGCTTATGAAGTCAGCAAAAGCCATCTTGATTCACATTATTAATCTTTTAATCAGTAATTTAATAACAATACAAACAAAGGTGGAAAAATTCCAAGCAGGGGATGAACAGAAAAAGGGAAGAAAGGATGTAAGGACCCACACAAAATCTTAAAATATAATCTGAAATTAAGTCAAAAGCAGGCAGCTCACGTAAGGCAATATTGGTGGAAAAAATGCTATTCTTTTAATAAAGATGATTCATAGTCTTTAATATTCATTTAATAATCTGAGCTCAATGTTGATTTTGAAATCAAAACTGGTCAGGGTTTCAGAATGCATAGAGTATTTGGTTAACTTTTTTCTGTCTCTCCTATCTGTTCTGTCTTTCTTCAGGTCATCATAATTGTCTTCCTCACTGGATCACTTTCTCTTGTCACTGTTGTTGGCAACATCTTAGTGTTGGTGTCATTCAAGATCAACAAAGCACTGAAGACAGTGAATAACTACTACCTGCTCAGCCTAGCATTTGCTGACCTAACAATAGGCACACTGTCAATGAACCTGTATACCACCTACATCATCATGGATCAGTGGGCTCTTGGGCCAGTGGTCTGTGACTTGTGGCTGTCAATAGACTACGTGGCCAGCAACGCCTCAGTCATGAACCTACTTGTCATCAGCTTTGACAGGTAGTATTGATAATATTACTATGTTTTTGTTGATAAATGAAACCCTTTGAACCTGTATTGTTGCTTATATATTTCATTGCCTCATGTAGACAGTTTAAGGTTAGGTTTAGGCCACATGTTTCAGTCCCTTGTGTATAGTTTTCATTCAAATGGCTCTTAGTGCTATTATCAAGGAAGACAGTGTTGTAGAACGCAATGCATGGTATATTAACAGTTACTCAGATACAGTTTCTCTGTTTGTGTATAGTAACCTTCTGTCTTTATGTACCTCTTAGGTATTTCTCTGTGACCAGACCTTTGACTTATCGGGCCAAGCGTACGACCAAGCGGGCCATGACCATGATTGGATTAGCCTGGTCAATCTCATTTATTCTCTGGGCCCCAGCTATCTTGTTCTGGCAGTACATTGTGGGTGAGCGGACAGTCCAGGCTAATGAGTGCTATATCCAGTTCCTGTCTGAGCCCATCATTACTTTCTGCACTGCCATTGCTGCATTCTATTTGCCAGTTACTATTATGGCAATCCTGTTTTGGAAGATATATCAGGAAACTGAGAAGCGTGCTAAAGATGTGCAAGGTCTCAAGGGATCTGAATCACGCTATGGCCAAAGTCAAGCTCAGAAAGAAGGACGTGGTAGTGGAAAAGAAAGTGTGACTAATAGCCCGAATCACTTGTCATCCATGCAACGCCAAATGAGCTCTCAAAGCTGCGGAAGCTATGAACTAAATCAGTCAGCTTCAGAGAAGAACAAGGACAATTCCAGCAAACCAGGAGGAATGGTTAGCAGAGGGAATTGTGGCATGCTCTGCCTCGAATTGTCATCACTGTTACCTGGTCACCATGCATCCAAAAGGTCTGTCAACACCACAACAACTGTGGTGGGTGAGGCAGAGCAAAACAGTTGTGACAGCTTCACCAACAATGAAGCTGGCGCTAGAGACCAGTCAAGTTCCGAGGAGGAGCCTAATAGCGCAGGTCTATCAACAGGTTGGACAGAACCCCACTAAATACCCTTGTCTACATGATGTATAACGAATGAAAACAGTACAAATGTAATATCTAATCTATCTATCCATCTATCTATCTATCTACCTCTTTAGGTGGTAAGAAATGTAAAAAGGTGAAGAAAATCAAGGATAAATCTTCATCCAACAAAAATCAACAAGGGTCACAATCAAACCCTATCACTTCATCATCATCTGCTGACCAGTCTGGAGCCCTCACTATGAAAGATGCAGCAATGGCTAAACGTTTTACCTCTAAAGCCAAGACAGAGATCAACAAGCGCAAGAATGAAAAAAAGGCAAATGACAAGAAAGCGGCACGGACACTCAGTGCCATCCTGTTTGCCTTCATTACAACATGGTTGCCATACAACATCATGGTGCTGGTCAACACATTCTGTCAGGACTGTATTCCAGAAACTCTCTGGGCACTCGGTTACTGGTTGTGTTATGTTAACAGCACAGTCAACCCAATGTGCTATGCCCTGTGTAACAAGACGTTCCGGACAACTTTCAGGGATATTCTAATGTGTCAGTGGAATCAAAAGAAGAACAAGCCTAATTTTAATCAGAGGAAGGCTGTGGCTTTCAAGAAAAAAGACCCAATGTAGAGCCAAATTTGATCAGTGTTTCAAAACCAATTCTTGATCTGTATCCAGAAATGGAAACAGCATTCAATTTTTCAGGAAAAAGATCCTGAACTTAATATGCTATCCCGTTTATCCAAGGTAGGACAGGAGCCACAGGCTTGTCTGTAAGTCTGTCCATGAACTCAAGACAGCTACTGGCCAAATTTAGTATGTTTTTTATGATTCGAGAGAATAATAAGTTGATGAACCCTGAGCTTTTGGCTCAGAAACATCATTTTTGATGTTTGATATAGATATTCATACTCCTTCAAGGTTTAATCACTGTGTGTACATTTGTGCACTAAAACATATTAAAATATAATATAAAGCTTTTTGATGTACATATGAGCTATGTACCCCCTCAAAGCAACAAAAAAAATTCTATGACATTTTATAAATACAACATTCTCCAAGGATAAAAAACCTTTCAATTTTAGGCTGTAGTCTCCACTCTATTTCCACCTTCAAGATGGACTATATTTATACCCCAAATACCGATACACCTAAAGAACGTCAGTTTGATTTTTGTTCTAAAATTTAGTACTGTGGACTGTAATGAGTATGCACAGCCTAGCAGCTATGGTTTTCACTGTGCCTTTTATATGCTAATATTTTTAAATAGAATATTTCCACTTTTACTTTCAGTGAATTTTCAGCAAAAGAGCATTTAAATAAAAACACTTAAGTCACTGGAATCCTAACCCAAACATTGGTTTATTTATATAAATAGAATAAGCAATGCTTATCCAAGATTTGATAGTCTGTTTACTGTTTATTAACATATGGCTGTATTGTACATGTTAAACTGGTTGTACAGTTTATTCTGTACTCCTGTATATGTTGAAAATCTTAGAGGAATGTCCATTCATCTTTATAGTCATTTTGGAGGTTGTAGTTTGTGTTTTGCTTGAATTGTATTAAGCTTTTGTGAGGTTTTTCCAATATTTAACCAACCCTCACTGATATACAGTTTGGTTGATTCAGACAGTCGTAAACAGTCGTAAATGAATCTTGTTCAGGACTGCAGTTACTCTGAGCAATATATCGTCCATTAAAGAAACTAAACACTGTGTGACACCAACTCTGATGCCTTTTAATTGTCTGAAGAGCTATGGAAATACTATAGTGTTCTCGGAGTGTTTTAGTAGGAAACAACTGGACTTCTTATCTTGTTTGAAGACGTTTCGCCTCTCATCCGAAAGGCTTCTTCAGTTCTGAGGTTCAGTGTGGGAAACCCAGGTATTTAACCCTGAGTGGGTAGAGACAATCACCAATCACCAACAACAAAGATGTGTTTTGAAACCAACAGCCTCGTCTGCGGTCGTCTGGCTAGGCATCGTGTGAGTCGTTAAGGTCACAAGAGCCCGGGTGTGAATCACTTGAGCGTGTTTGCCCCTCACCCTTGGTTCCGTGTGACACCTTGGGTTCACATGGCCCCAGGTGCGTGTGGGGGTTAAACCGCCTGGGGAGGGCTCCCAAGACAGCATTGTAGGTAGCAGACAAATGGTGTCTTAGTCCACCACCCCTGTTAAGAGAGGGTTTCTCCAAGTGGACAAAGATGGCCTCTTTTACTCCTCTTTCAAACCATCTGTCCTCTCTGTCCAGAACGTGGACATTGGAGTCCTCAAAGGAGTGATCTTTCTCCTTAAGATGCAGATGTACAGCTGAGTCCTGTCCCGATGAGGTGGCTCTCCTGTGTTGTGCCATGCGTCTGTGGCACATCGTATTTGAATACGATGAAGTTTTTGAATCGTATTTGGCCGTGTTTAATTACTTTTTGAATCGTATTTGGCCATCGTATTTGAATACTTCATCGTATTCAAATACGATGAAGTTTTTTACAGACAGAAACACGGCTGTGCCATGGGTTCTCCAGTGTCTCCTATCAAGAACATCAAGTTCACCAGGGAGGATACGAGAGATAACATTTTGCCCTTCCTGGATTGTGCGGTGTCTCTTGATAAAGATGGTAACCTCAGCATCGAGGTCTACAGGAAGCCCACACACACAGACCAGTACCTCTTATTTGACTCCCACCACCCACTGGAGCACAAACTGGGGGTAATCCGGACACTGCATGACCGGGCCCAGAAGGTTCCCTCCAGCACAGAGGGAAAACAAAAGGAATTGAAACACATCAAGACAGCACTCCAGACATGCGGCTACCCTAAGTGGACCTTTGTCAAATCGTCCAAAAGGCGCCACAAAGAACCACCTGAGGCAGAAAGGGAAAAACGGAAGAACGTAGTTATCCCATATGTGGCAGGTCTATCAGAAAAATTCAGAAGAATCTTCCAAAAACACAAAATTCCAGTCAATTTCAAACCGGGCCAGACCTTAAGACAGCGACTGGTCCACCCCAAGGATAAAACACCCAGGCATAAGCTCAGCAATGTTGTGTATGCCGTTCAATGCACAGAGGAGTGCTCTGACCTTTATATAGGTGAAACCAAACAGCCCCTCCACAGACGCATGGCACAACACAGGAGAGCCACCTCATCGGGACAGGACTCAGCTGTACATCTGCATCTTAAGGAGAAAGATCACTCCTTTGAGGACTCCAATGTCCACGTTCTGGACAGAGAGGGCAGATGGTTTGAAAGAGGAGTAAAAGAGGCCATCTTTGTCCACTTGGAGAAACCCTCTCTTAACAGGGGTGGTGGACTAAGACACCATTTGTCTGCTACCTACAATGCTGTCTTGGGAGCCCTCCCCAGGCGGTTTAACCCCCACACGCACCTGGGGCCATGTGAACCCAAGGTGTCACACGGAACCAAGGGTGAGGGGCAAACACGCTCAAGTGATTCACACCCGGGCTCTTGTGACCTTAACGACTCACACGATGCCTAGCCAGACGACCGCAGACGAGGCTGTTGTTTTCTAAACACGTCCTCCTTGTTGGTGATTGTCTCACCAACAAAGAGGCGGTTAGTCTCATAACACGTCCTCTTTGTTGGTGATTGTCTCACCAACAAAGGAGGCTGTTGGTTTCAAAACACATCTTTGTTGTTGGTGATTGGTGATTGTCTCTACCCACTCAGGGTTAAATACCTGGGTTTCCCACACTGAACCTCAGAACTGAAGAAGCCTTTCGGATGAGAGGCGAAACGTCTTCAAACAAGATAAGAAGTCCAGTTGTTTCCTACTAAAACACTCCGAGATCAAGATGACCTGGATGACTGAGAACCTTCACGGACATACTATAGTGTTATATTATGAATTTCTGGTGTGCATTTGAAATACCGTATACAGTATAAAGTAAACTATAGCATTTTTCTTTTGAGGGCTGTGTTACGTGCAACTTCAGTGTTGTTGTCTATAGTATTTATCAGGTTCGGGAAACCGAGGACCCGATTGTACAGCGTCACACAGGGGGCTTTCTAAATCAGTAGTCGTTTTAATAATAAGGTCAAATCGGGAATTCAAACTATGCAATGGTACAGACAAGGATTAGGCAAACTCAGTAATCGGAACATGGAATAAAGATCGGACACAAGGAGACTTACATGGAATATACGCTGGACTGCTTACTATAAAGACAAAACAATCTGGCACAGGAGGAAGGGAACACGGGGGTTAAATACACGAGGGAGAGGTAGACAATTGGACACAGGTGGGACACATCCGGGAGAGGGAGCAATCAAACACACCTGAGGGACAGGACCAAATGGGGAATAGACACACAGGGAACTCAAAACAAGAGCAGAAATACAAACTGACCCTAACAGACAGACACTTGATACTAGCAGACCCTGACAGTATCACAATGTAACTATACTTAAAATGGTGTGTTTCATGTATCATGATGTTATTGACAATTTACTGTACTGAAAACTTCAGAGGTATCAGGTACAGACTCCGGAGAATTCACTATGCAGAGACACAAAGGGAAGATCCTTAATCAAAGACATTTAATCAGACAAAGGTAGACTCCAGGAAATCAGACAAACGAGCAAAGGTACAATTCTTGGAAACATGGAAAAACTCAGAAACTGAAAGACAAAACAGGCTCATGCACAAGGGAACTCATGAAAGATACAACGTGGACCACTCACAGGAAACTGGAAAGACAATCTGGCACAGAAGGAAAGGAAAACAAAGTTTAAATACACAAGCAAGGATTAGAAAATTACACACAAACAGACGCATAAAATTACTGGACCCTGACAAGGGGAATTAAGTGATGGATTGACAGTAACTAAAACAGAATTGCTGTGGTTAATGTGACATCACATTATGACTGTCTGAATACATTTTGTTAAGATTCAGTGCAAATATTTTAGTTACTTAAACTACTGTAATAATTATTATGTGGTCTAAAGAAACTAACATTGTGTTTTGCACATCTAATGGTTAACTTAATATTACTAACATTAGGAAGGCAAATCTAAACACCATTTTTTTCTGGGCAAGCTGTGTTCAGGATGAGTGTCGGGACTAAATAAATAAATAAATAAATAAAAGGGTATGTTTCCATTAACCTATGAACTAATTTTGCTCTCTGTATGCAGTAATGTCTTGTTGAAAGCAGCACTGAAGTTTTTATGTTCACATCAGAAAGACAAAAAATAAATAAATGGGAAAAGTAAGAACTGAAGAGTAATAAAATTACATATTTACACATGATTGCCAGAAATGCATTTATAGACACTAAGACTGTGATATGTTACAATGCCACAACTCTATCTGTGTCAGTGTGTTATAATGATGGAATAGCACCTTCAAGTGGTTTAAAGATTGGCTTACTTATAGTTGTACGCATAATCATGAAATGTTTTTCCATTTTAGCACACATAAAGCGTTTTAAATAGTTGAAATTTTAATTGAAAATCAAATCTAAGGATTTTAAAGTAAAATTTACTCATCATATGTAAAGAAAAATTACTTCACACTGCAGTTTCAACAGCCATGTAACAGCTGACAATTTTATTGTCTTCTTATTGAAGTCTTTAAAGTGTATTTTACATCTGTCTGTCTGCCTGTTCACACTTCAGTATCACATCTTAGGTGCAGCATACTGAATTTGCAGTGTCATGTAGTGACATGCAGTTCCATTGTTATCATGATTTGCAACTATGTGCTGTCCAATATTGAATATTCAGGTTATATTTCATGTTTTTTCAACTTTGAACGTTCCACACACATACTTAAGATATATGCTAACATCTTAAATAGTGCTTCAGTAGATAAAAGACTACAAAGTTATACAGCATCACAGTTATGATTAGCATTTATATTATTTAGACCTTTTATTGTTATTGTAATGCACATGTACAGTTCTTAACTGGTGCAAGTAATGCAATGAAGCTTAAGGATCACTGTTAAAAAATAAATCCAACAAAGAAAGAAGCTAAAACACATTAAAAAAAAAATACACAAACCTACATATACAGTATATGTTTACTGTTGAAGAAATGGGAAAGTGAGTGTTCATTATAGGTTTACAAAGGTGGATTGCAATAATCCTCACATAAATGTCACTAATAAAATGTTCACATTACTCAAATACATTTTTGAACACAAAATTGCAAGTTCTACTGTAACTCAGGAATGCACAGAGGTTGTGGTTGTCATAAATGTTTAACTCCAACATCTCTCTTTACTTTGATATTGAAACAATATTTCCATCGTTGTACCTTAAGGATTTTCATGACAAGAAGGATTATATATTTGTGAATTTCGTTTGAGTGTAATCACTTTAAGACAGGAAAATTGTGCATGGGGTATGAAAGGTTGTGCAAACTGTATCATTATGCCCTTAAGTTCATTTTTCTCTCTGAAATTTCCTCCCTGTACTGTCGACCAGGAATAATAACTAGACTGGGGGAAGTTAAAATGAAACAGAAAACTTGTTTGAACAGATCCATAATAACATTAGACTGAGCAAACAAAGATGAGAAATCAAAAAATCCGAAATTTGATCAAACTGAAGTGCAGAAAATGTAATTGTGAGAACCAGTATCCCGCAGTGAGAGCTACATAAGTGGTCCCTTTATTGGAGGCAAGCCATTTCCTCAGCACTATGGGTAATGTAGGCAGAACTCAGTACAGGGGGTTCTGAATTTCCATTTCAGTATCTTGATTCCTTTCACAGGGTTTTTTACCCAGGTTTGGCTTAGGATATCTATTACAGTTATCTCCATTGTTCCAAGTCTGCTTCCCCGTCAGCTCTCCACTGAGTATGCAATGTCTGCACCACTGCTTTCAGCAGATGGAGAAGAGGAGGAGCAGGATGGAGGAGGGTAGGGCTGAGAGAGAAAGGGGAGGAGGGAAAGGGAGATGTATCTCTCTCTTGCATCAGCATCAACATCACTGACACCAGCCTTCGTCACCGGAAAACAATGAGGAAGATCATAGCATAACAGAGCTGGGAAAAAAAACAACAACAAAAAGAACACCATCAGCAGCAGCTGCTCCTCCTCCTTCACAAGACGTGGTCAACAAAATTAGCCTGAAACGGTTTTACCTTCCCCACTCTTTCAAAAGCTCCCCCAGGAAGGAGGATCCCTCCCAGACATGAGCTGAGAGGAGACGCTCGCCATCAGCATGGGAAACCAGGAAGCTAAGCAAAAGAAAGCTGCAGCAGCATCGGGTAATGGAAGCTACCCTTCGCTTGATGAAGGATGGAGAGACGGAGGAGGGGACGCTACAAAAAAGGGAGGAAAGAAACTCGGTAAGCATGGAGGTAAAGGAGCAGGCAACAGTGGAGGAGGAGGCGGGGGGATAAATGGAACAGGACCAGGAAAGAAGAAAAACAAATCCGAGCCCAAGTCCTCTGTTTTCTCCATCCGGAAAAGAAAGGGTAACCTTAAAGGGAAAGGAGACACCTGCTCCCTCACAGGCTCGAAGGACGACATGTTAGCATCTCAGCATGATGAGTTGGATAGCACAAAAACACCTGAAATGTCTGCAGATGAGCTTGGACAGTCAGACACTGAGGCTGCTCTTCCTGAGAAGAAAAATAAATCAGAGCATGGGGGAAAACAGGGAGGACAGCAGATACATAAGACAAAGCGTAAAACCTCAAAAGCAGCAATATCGCCCACAGAGGATAGAGGGCAGAAAGGAGGGAGTTCAGGGTCAGACACAGACATCTACAGTTTCCACTCAGCAGCTGACCACGAGGATTTACTAGCTGACATCCAGCTCGCTATAAGGCTCCAGCACCAACAGCAGCATGGTGGGGGTAACTCAACTACTGATACACAGAAATGGGGAGACAGGGATTTAAGGTGCGGAGGAGAAGCGGGGAGGAGGAAACAGAGTAGCGGTGTAGTTAAATTAACCCTTCCTGAGGTGCTTGACCTGACTCCAGAGTTAGAGCTTGGCTCTGATGCTCTGTCATCCCTTGAGACAGGAACTCTCTTTGGCTCTACCAGACACCTGGACCAGTCAGCAGCCCTACGACTCTCCTTCCCCAAAGAGGAGCATGAGCTGACTGAGGGGAGGCAGAAGGGGGAGGTTGAGCATCCAGAGTTAAATGGGAAGGGGCAGGGTGAAAGAGAAGCCTCTCTTTGTGTTGCCACAGTCACAAAAGACCAGCATGCTTGGCTGCAGGAGCCCTCTCACACAGCTATCACCATGGAAACTGCTGGGGGGGCAGCAGTCAGCCCATTCACCATGGCAACCAGTGGTAACAGGCTCCCTGATACCCCTTTTGACATTAGTGTGAAAACCCCAGGGGAGGAAAAGGAAGCAAGAGGTGAAAGTCAGCAAGAGAATGAAAAAGAACCCGAGGACGATCTCAGTCCTCCAACAGATGGCCACAATGAAAGTCCTGCCCCCACTGAAGGGCTGATCTCAGGGACTGTTTTTGAAGATGGTGAGGGTCAACTGGGCTTAGGTACCAGCACTGAGTCCCTTGATGACATCCTGAGTGCTGGATCTGAATCCATACACTCTACCGCGGCCAGCATCTCCAGCAGGAAGTGCAAAAGGAGAAGCCCGATTTTTTCCCCACTGCCCTTCCAGCAGAGCCCCACACTGGCCAAACGACTCCTCAGGTTCACCCACTCATCCTCTAGCACTGTGGTGAAACCCTACCCTCCCATCTTCCCCTCCTACATCAAGACCACCACCAGACAGCTCAGCTCTCCTGGCCAGTACCCGGCTTTGTCTCCTTCCCACAGCCCCCTTTCCCCCCGTCAAGCCCACCATCACCTCCACAGGTATCTGTCCTCTTGCAGCATGTTAATGATGATGTTCGTCACATGGTAGTGTGATGGTACAGTGTATGTCTTTATTATTTGTTGTTAATCGGGATTACAGACAAAGCAGATTTAGTTTCGTACAATGTTTACATGATTCCATAAAAGTTGGGAAATTTTAATCGAAAAGGAATGTGATAATTTGCAAAACATTATAACCACATATTTAATGGAAAGTACCAAAAATACAGCATACCAAATTTTGAAACAAGGAATATCATTGAAAATTCATTCATTATTTTAGAGTTTGATGCCAAAATCATGTTTCAAAAAAGTTGGGGCAGGGTCATGTTTACCAGCCTGCTGCATCACTTAATTTAGCTTATTTTTGCTCAATTTCATCATCTTCTTATTGTGTGCTTCTTAAATGTGATGTTTACTTGCTGCTTGCACTTTAAGCTCTTGGAGGGGATCTCCCAAAAGGATTAATAAAGTTCATCTCATCTCATCTCTCATCTTCCATCATCACATCTTCTTTTGACAATACTCTGTAAACATTTGGGAACTGAGGAGACCAATTGCTTTAATTTTGAAAACGGAATATTTTCCCATTCTCACTTGATGTAGGTTTCCAGCTGCTCCACAGTTTGGGGTCTCCTTTGTAATAGTTTGAATTTCATAATGCACTAAACATTTTAATTGTGTGACAAATCAGGACAAAAGACATTATGTCATGTACACTAATGCAACTCCATACAATCACCGATCCTATCTCCTCTTTAGCCAGCGTTCAGTCATTTCCAAAAGGAATTTCAAATTTTGACTCGTCAGACCCCAGGACAGTTTTCCACTTCACCTCAGTCCATCCTAAATAATGGACTTGGATGATGTATTTCTGGATGCAGTTACAAAATGTGTTCACAGACAGTGTTTTTTCAATGGATAAAAGGTTGTTTTTTTCTTTTTGAGAATTTCACAACTTTCTCAGTCTTTTGTGGCCATTGTCCCAACTTAAATATGGGGTTTCATTCAATTTGCAAATCATTATTTGTTTCTATTTACATTTTATACAGTGTTTCAATTTTTTTGGAAGATGAGGATATAAAGATAATTGCATTTTGCTGCTCTTCAGTTCATACATTAATAATGTTGATTAACAATATAATAAATCTCAAGATAAATTTGATATGTTAGCATAGCTTTGTACATGGAACTCCCATGTGGATATTTTGGTCTATAAATCCCACTTAAGTAGTTTACAATCTGGCATAGAAATGTCACCATTGTACTGAAACAATACCCCTCACCTTCCCTACCTTCTGCCTCTCTATTTTCTGCCCCGTGTTTGAACCACAACCTCAAACTCTAGAAATTAAACTGCATCTTGTACAGCTGAGGTGCTGTCACTACTAAAGGTGACTTTTAGGGCTACACCATTCTCCCATGATGCAGCCTAACTCACATATAACAGAGCTAAAAAAAAAACATGTTTCAGGCCATGTGTTTGTGTCTGAATATTTGAGAATTAAAAAAAGTAAGAATTATGGGTTTTTTCATTCCAATAGAGACTATAGTGTTCTTCAGTTTCATTAGGGTGTTTAATTCTTGTTTTGCTGTTGAAGCTTTAATCTAAAAATGTATGTTTAATGACAGTTCTTATTCAGACATTTTAAGGTGCCCCTAAAATATAAAGAAGTGCATGTCTGATTTTTTGATAAATATACTAACTCCTGTAAAAAATATCAACATGGCATTGAAATTAACAATTTATTGTGGTGCTGTTTGTTGGACAATGCTGAGTCCACCTGTTGTACGTAAGTATCCCCAACTTAAAAAACTTATTAGTAATACAGACTCTTTTAATATTTGGAATCTACATACAGTATGTGCTACCTATGTATATTATTTTACACAATGTTGAACTCATTTAAACTCCTCTCCCTGAAAGCAACTGACTTATTACAGCTCACAGCAGTAAATTCGTACATTAAGCCTGTCAGTGTTTGAATTTCTTCACATTGTGAAGTGTTGAACTTGGACTGTTTTGAAAGCAGACACTTGGCACTTTTATTCAAATTACCTTTCAAAAGTAAAAATACAAGAGTGAAGGCCTAACTGATTAAACAGTGTGATTGAAAAAGGGCTGGCTCATGTAATAACAAGCAAGTGTGATATGATCAATAGAAACATAAGAGATATACTATTCAAAACTTACAATTTAAATATCTGAATGGTTTCTGTCTTTTTTTTTTTTTTTGTTTGTGTGTTTTTTGTAGTAGTTTTAAAGTCACCAAGCTGGCAACAATATTATTTAAAACTGAATAAATCTGCCAGTGACAGCAATAATTTGAATTATTAAAAAAAATTGTTGTTGACCAAAAAAAAAAATATCATGACCGGTTTTCTCTATAGCTGTACTGCAGGCATTTCTCTGAAGCAGATGATAATGTTTCAATTTTCTTCTTTCTTCACTTTCTTTTAGCAGCGAGCGATTTGTTTTCACCGAGCTCCATATTGAAGAAGATTTGGAAAGAAAAATCACAGTTAGCACTGCTAGTTATACTGGTGAAGGCTTTACGAGTTAAGCAGTTATGTAAATTTTGGCAGGATGATGGGTGAGGGTCATCAAGCCCGAAGACAGCGCTCTCGAAGCCTCAATGGGCCTCTGAGTTGCTCAGCTGACTGGACTGAGGAGCTTGAGAAGAGGCTGAGGAGCAGAGAGGAGGATGCAGGAGGCTCTGGATGTTCAGGAGACTATCTGATGGACTACAGAGGAGGCAGTCAACCCATCTGTACCACCAGGAGATCCTCCTGTGGTCAGGTTTCTACCTGCGGTTTCCAGGATGTCTTCACAGGTCAGTACACAATCTTCCTTATTTTAGTGACGTCTCTGATTATTGTTTAAACTAATGGCTGCTGGCTTCACATTGCTGACTTACTCTAGTCTTTATCCAAGATCAGAAAACTGTGTTTACTTCTTAACACTAACTAAAAAATATTGCGTACTGAGAATGTAATATCGAGGAATTCACATTATATCCATGGCCACATTTTTGTATATTCAACAGAAAATCTAAAAAGTAGATATGGTCAAATGCCATTTTTCTTTCCTGACACTGATTCTGATACCAGTGCAAGTAATTATTTTTAATCAATTAATAATTTTTAACAACTGCATAATGCTACTCATGTGTAAAATGAATTCTATCCCTTTGTGAACATGAACAAATAGAGAATGAATGCCATGGAACCTTCTTTTTATTATTTATTTGACTTTAACCTGAAAAAACAACACAACTAAATCTAGGAATAAATAACAAGTCCAATAGAAAAATAATAAACCCCATGTAAAATTCTGTGCTGAAATAATAAAAGATATTGAAACTACTACTGAAACTTTGGAAATGCTGTTGTCACCCCTCCAAACTGAAAAGGTTTTTTTTTTTTTTTTTGCATGTTATCACCACAGAAACAGACTTGTAACTGCTAATGCATGATTAGGGTTGACTGATGTTAGTGTCTTTTGTAGTTGCAATGTATTCATGATAAGTGTGTTTCTCTCCTGATGTAGAAAAAAGTGATTGTGCAGAGGACAGATTTATACCAGCGAGTTGATAGAATGTTTCAGATAATACATGCAAGCACAGATTGGATCATATACTCGTGTATGTAGGTGCATTGCAATACTTTATTAAGACAATAATTTATCTGAAAGTAATAAACACAATGACATATTATCACTAACTGAATACCTGTGAAACCTGTGAAAGAAACACCTTGTGAACTGTCAGAGGTAACATATCCAAACACCTCTCTGTAACCTAAATAATTAAGGCAGAGAGACAGTGTGGTGACCCACTGATAGATTATGAAGCTTTTTAAATCAAAGCTCAAATTTTGCACCTTCCAAACAGAAAAAAGACAACCTGTAACATTTTGACTTTACAATATGGCCTGTAGTCATTTCACAAAGACATGTCAAAAATATGTTTTATATTACCAGAGATTTCAGCTAAATGAATTTTAAACTTAAATCCATTTGTATGCACTTGTATGGAACTCGTATGCACACATCCCTGTTTTCATCCAGGTCGGACTCTGCTAGAGAAGATGTTCCTCCAGCAGCAGCAGCAGGAGGAGCGGGAGGACGCTGAGAGGCTCTGCTCCAGGATCCTGGCCATGGGACTCCTGCTGCCCTTCACCGACTGCTTCAGGAGCCAGCTGGGAGGCAGCACGGCCCATATCACCTCCACAGCATCAGCCAAGTTTGACGTATGTAGTCAAATGTGTTCCCAGGGTTAAATCTGTTGTGAGTTGCTTCAATATAACCTTAATGGAGGCCTATTTATAGAATATACAGGAAAATAAATAAGGGATTTTTTTTATTATTGTAAATGTTGTCAGTCAGTATTAGTCTTGGCCTGTTGTTGTTGCCTACACAAAATCTCTCATTAACCATACTCCAACCACGCATGGTGGCAGAAAAACAGTTGGGTTCTGCAAACTGTAAAGTGGTATGGCATGGCTTGAAATGTATTTCAGATTTTACTTTACAACTTTTGAAATTTATTGTCAGTTTAATTTTTGAAATCAGTGTCCAGACTTTCCAGTTTTGTACAGTGTTGTACAACCATACAAATTCATAATGAGATGTAAACATGTTAAAAGAGTTTTGTTTCCCCAGCAAGACCAACTGTATGCATGGGCAGCAGTCAACCAGCCGACTAACTCGATGGAACATCTTGAGGGGAAACTTAAGGGCCCTTGGTCTCCAGCCAGGCCAGGCAGAGAACACAGGACTGAACTCAAACACATAGAGGCAGGTAAGAACCACACTTACCACATACTAACTGTAGGTATTGTCTTTGTTGTCTGGAAAAATACGTTGAGATTTGTGACAGAAATGTCATGACAATTCCCACAGAATCAGATAACCTCTTTGACTAACTTGTATTGTCACAATTTTGCATGTGTGAAAGGGTAGATGGTACACAGTGTTTAGTTTAGACCGTTTTAACAGTGTGTACAACTTGTACCTACTACATTCTTCCTTCCATTCATTTTTTTGCTGTCAACAGCTCAACAACTCTCAAGCCGTTTGTATCTAATCTGTAAAGATATGTAAGAAAGTTAGTGTTTTTAGTGGTTATTTGCCCTTCAGATTTGGATGGATTACATGAGAGCTCCCTAAAAATGTAACTGAACCAATACGCCACCTGCACCCCCACGATGGATGATAGCACTATCGGTGATAAAAGTCGCAACTACAATAATTCATTAGGATAACCTTCCATCTAGCAGTCTTTCTACACACAGACAGTATCTGAACCTTTTAGGATGATTCATTTGCTGTGTTGATCCTCCGATGAGCTAATTATTACTATAAATGTACAGCTTCCTCATTTCTATCAAGCAACATTTGAATAAGTCAGAACTGTTGCCTGAAATAAATAATTTTATATTCTTTTAAAACTCACTACTATAAAGAATCTGAAATATTCAACAATTATCATCACAGATAGGGCTCATGAGATATTGGATGATGACTCAGATTTCTTTGGGGGGACATTCAGCAGATGAATGTTTTCTGAGATTGTTACAATGTGTCTAGTTGTTACATTGTTGCTTGTGTCAAAACCAAGATATCTGAGCCTTAAAGAACGCACTGTTACCGATTTTATGCAACCCTGACCTTTATGCTTGTTTCTTTATTCCTGTCTTCATCTTTGGCATTTTTAGAGGACAATCAAGGTGAGTGACAATGTCTTTATATTACCAAACCACAATATTTGTCTCCATTCTGGTCCAAAAGTTGAACTTGTAATTTAGCTCATTATTTCTGAATACAGCAGGAGACAGTCATTCTCACATTTTAGAGGCATTTAATAGTGAAAATGTCCAGATAAGCTTCTCCATTATCATTATTCTAGATTTAATGATTCAAATAAACAATTGTACACATTTTATAATGTAAAATGTGTTGCATGCATTATTGTTCTAAAAATGAAAGTGTCGGGACATCATGGTGACAATAATTTCAGGATCTTAAACATCTAGAAATGCTTTAGAGGGACATGACGTATATATGTACATACACAGCTCAAAATGAAAGTTAAGTGTAGTTTGGAGCGGCTTGCTTCACTACAACAAAATAATATTTCTTTGTCTTCTATTTTTATTTTGTCAATAAACAACAAAAGCTGATTAGAAAAGCAAAAACTGTTTATTTATATTCATTTCAGCTTCATTTTGTGTTCCCTGAACATAAAACACCTCCAATGTTCCACAATTCAGTAATTGTTTGGTCATTTGAGATGTGAACTACTTTTCATGACAAGTGTAATGTTTTCACTTCATGCAATACATTGCGCGATGTTTTCACAGGAGTCCTGACTTCTCTGACCTGTTAGATCCGTCAACAAACAGGAAATACTACAGGATAATTTGAATACTCTATCACTACATGGTTCAAACTAACATATGAAAATACTTCAAACTTTAAGACAATATGCACAGCTTTTATTCTGTTCCAGCAGCTCTATGTCAAAGCTTGGAATGCCTTAATGTGTAAAGCTCCCACCTATCAGAATAATTTACCTTTAAATATCTGATGCATATCATCTTAAAAGGTTTGATCAGAAGACCTTGACCTTTGGAGGTCTAAGGTCAAGGTCTTCTGATCAAACCACATATTGTGAGATTGCAGTATAATGAGATTTTTGGCCAGTTTAAAAGGTGTATTAGAAACAGCAGCCTGGTTTCCACCTTCCTTGTGTTATAAATTAAAAATTTGCTCTATGCACCCTATTGCTTAAATAAGTCAGTACTCTTTACCTCCTTTCCCAAAATACCAAAAAAAAAAACCCCAAGAAAACCTCTAGTTCCTATAAAAATCCTCCTCAACTAAATTGGTTTTGCCAATATTCATATTCACCTAATGATACCATCAATCAACCTTTTTAACTGGATTTTCCCAACTAAGTGCCAATTTATACAAGAATCATATGACGTTCTGCACTATCTTTATTTGAACATTTGTCTAATTTAATTCAATTACCACATCACATCACCACACATTCACTGTTTCTTATATCCAGCCGATAATTTTTCCATTTCTTATTAGTAGTCATTATGATCTTTTTGCCAGGCATGTATTAGTTAATGTCAAGAGTCAAAAGATTCCTTTTGATTTAATTCAGTTAGGTCCTGTAAAAATTGAAATATGAGTCAGATATGAATCAGACAGTCAGAATGCTATGGTAAGTAGAACTTTGATTTACATATGGAATATATAACTTCATATTTTCATGTTGACAGTTTCTAACACATCTGAGCCTCATAAAAAATGTCTGTTGTATCCTTGTGTGCTGACCTTCTTATGTCTGTTTCTTAAGAAAATCATGAAGCCATCATGGGTTTGAGGCCCCAACAGGAAGAGAGCCAAGAGGTCAGACACCTTAATTTTCTCCACTTCACTATTTCAACAAAATGCCTGTTGAATCCAGACTCGAATAGAAACTGCATCACAAGTTCATTCCATTCAGTGTCAAGCACAAGCCTGTACTAGTAGAGTACTTAAAATTTCCTACAATTCATTTTGTTCCAGCCTGATCCAAAAGTAAAACTACTTAATACTTTTTTTTTTTTTTTGCTATGATCTAAATAGGTGTGATGTGATGTGATGGATTCTTGTGAAATGAGTATAAACTATAAATGGGGTGAAAGCTCATGCTTTCAGATTCAATTAGCAACAAATGCGATAACACAAAATATGAGAGTACTTTGACTGAGGACTGACCAGCAAACATACGTAATTGTGTTAAAAAAAAAAAATTATTTTTCAGCTAGATTCATTAGAAAGTTATATTAGAAGTTTTATCGTTACACTTGCAGAAAATCTTTCAATATCCAGCAACAACAACCAAAAAAGAGACTGCAGTCAGTCTATACATTGACTGCCTATGACAAGGCCTAGAGGATATATAACTGTAGCTAATCTATATGTTATGGTCTTTGCTGGACCAGGTCCTTTTTTTTTTTTTGCACACTGGTATGCTTGTAGGGGTAATTTTGCTTATGTTTATATGATTGTGACATTTAAGTGTGTCACGTAAAAACTGTTTTTTCACCCCTGCAAGCTAGTCAGTGAGAACCACTGGGCTTTTGGTGTAGTCAGGTTGTGGACATTCATAAATTTTTCAGGAGCAGCTTTGTCTTTGAAAGGCGCATGAAAGGAAGGAGAAGGGTGTTTTTTTGTTGCATGTTTTAAACATGGTTTGTTTCTCCACTGTCACAACCCCCAGCTTCAATAATTTATTATGATTAGATTTATTTAAAGGGGAGACCCAGATGATATTTTGGGGAAAGCACTGTCCATAGGTTAAAGATACAGCTGTACTCACAACAAGAAAAAAATAATTATTTTAAGAGGGTGATGTTACTCTGATAATACAGCCATGTTAAGTCATGTTTAGAACTAATCACTGATATCAGCATGCTTGCATGTTTTGCATATGAACATTTTAATCATATACAGTAACCCATATGCTAGCATTTGCTACCAACACATATGATCCTGATGATGCTGGTAATGGAAAACATCATGGGATCACCTACCTTTGGCCAATGAAATATTTCAATCCATCCAGTAGTTCCTGATACATATTTAAGTTTGGGCCTGTGTGCTAGATGGCCTGATGGACAAATATTTCATGGCAGTGAGCAGATACAGTATGTAAGCAGACTCAAACTTATTCAGTGTTTTGATCTCCACTATAGCCCTGATAGGTTTGCAAACTAAATATTTTTGGGATTTCTGCCACACCTTATGATTTTCTTTTCCTGCAGGAGGAATGTGTTGTTCCAACAACAAAACTGAAGGAAAAACATGTCAACGTCATTCAACAGCTGGAAAAAACCATAGAAGACCTCAGGACAAAGATTGCTGAACTGGAGCGACAGCCCCCTCTCTTGGACAGAGACAGTATGAGAGCAACCACAGACAGGGAATGTGGAGGTGAGGAGAGCCTACTGAGGGATCTCTGCGACGCCCACCTACAGACTGAAGCAGCCCTTGCTCCAGGGTGCCTGGAGGTTAAGTCAGTGCAGACCTCCCCCATGGATGACAGCTTTGAGTTCAAAGTGCCTTGTGGTGAGGCAGGTCGTGTTAATGGCTCCCTCCAGACTCCATCCACACAGGATAGCTTCCAGTGTTCATGTCAGCTGCAGCCTCCTCCACCTCCACCAGGAGGAGAAGCTCTGGCTTGTTCTTTACTGGGACAGCCTATGGCACCTGCTCCCCTAACACTACCAAGAGGCTCAGTGACTCCTCCTGCTCCTCCACCTCCCAGTTCAGCAGTTCCTTCACCTACACCCCCACCTCTTCCTCCACTCTCTGGTGGCCTTGCTCCACCCCTACCACCTCCTCCTCCTCCACTTCCTGGTGGCCTTGCTCCACCCCTACCACCTCCTCCTCCTCCACTTCCTGGTGGCCTTGCTCCACCCCTACCACCTCCTCCTCCTCCGCTTCCTGGTGGCCTTGCTCCACCCCTACCACCTCCTCCTCCTCCGCTTCCTGGTGGCCTTGCTCCACCCATACCACCCCCTCCTCCTTCACTTTCTGGTGGCCTTGCTCCACCCATACCACCCCCTCCTCCTCCACTTCCTGGTGGCCTTGCTCCACCCCCAGGTCCTCCTCCTCCTCCTCTCCCTGGTGGCCTTGCTCCTCCTCCTCCTCCTCCTCCTCCATTACCAGGAACAGGAGGCCCACCTCCTCCACCACCACCTCCAGGCTTTGGGCCCCCTCCTCCGCCTCCCCCTCCACTAGGAGGCATCTGTGTTCCCCCAGCTCTGGGCTCCCTGCCTCCACCTCTGCCATTGGGCCTGTATGCTCTGAGTCTAACCCATGAGAAATCACCCAGGAAGGCTGTAGTGGAGCCCCCAAGACCCATGAAGCCCCTCTACTGGACTAGGATCCAACTACACACTAAAAAGTAAAGACGGTGTAGCCCAAATATTTATTTTGGTGATAAAATCAGCAAAAAGTGCTCTACTAAAATACTTGCACACATAATACCCTCGGAGTCAAGATGGCACCACTATACAGTATAAAATAGTGTAATTTTTTCAATCTGACCTACAGGTTCCCACAGAAAATACAAAAATCAACTCAAAAATATCTATTTTCAAGTCTTATAAAGGCTCAATTGTTTTTTACAAACAGCATGATTAGTACATTTGGTTGGGAAATTTTTTTTAGCAGTGGATTTTTCCAAATTTGATGCTCTAGTAGAGGTATCAAATATGTGGTATCAAGTCCTAATTATAATCAAGGTGCATGTTACCTAATGTAATAATGTGACTCATTGATGGGTTTTTAATCATTTATTTCACAGAAAAAGAAGACTGAAGATATGACTTTGAGACACAGTACTTGCGGCAAGATATTCTTTGTTGCCTTTGGGCTACATGACATTTGAATGCAGAATATAAACTACCTCAACAATTTTTTTTATCCAGAGTCACAGGTTTCGTGTTCTAAGATAAAGTGAATGACAGGTTACATGTTAGAATTTTATTGAGTTAAAAAAAAAAAAAAAAAAAAAAAAAAAAGTGACAGTGTTATAAAGAGGTTTGAAGAGTTAGCAGACTTGAAAGGTGCTTCAAATCTACTTACTATTTATGAAACCTTTGGCTGTCCTCTTTCAATGCTTCACAGGGAGGTTTCGTCTTTATCAATGTGGGAGAATATTGAGGAGCCTGAAGTGGACTTTGAGGAGTTTGTTGAGTTGTTTTCTAAAACAGCTGTGAAGGAGAAGAAGCAGCCACTCTCTGACACAATCACCAAGTCCAAGGCCAAACAGGTCCATAATACATGATACAACAGAATCTTTGGTACTATTTAGGTACAAATGCAACAAAATCTAATGTATCATACAAGCTTTGTGTGTTTGTTTACTAGGTTGTGAAGCTTTTAAACAATAAGCGCTCTCAGGCAGTAGGAATACTCATGTCTTCTCTGCATCTTGACATGAAAGATATCCAGCATGGTGAGTTCAGTTGGTGTAAGTTATTCAGTTTTGAAGATATCTGCCTTCTCTGCCCTAAACAGACCTTGTTGTGAGCATTTCATGGAGGAACCGTTTTCTTTCAGGATCTGATTTTGGGGCACAGTGTTTGTGTTAATCCATATCAGGTACAGGCTCAGGAGGATTCATAAATGCAGAGACTCACAGGGAGATTCTTAATCAAAACCGTTTTAATCCTAAAATGGGTCAATACCAGGAGATCTAACTAATGAGCAAAGATACAGTTTAAGGGGACAGGAAAACTCAATAGTCAAGTAACAAAACAAGATCAAAATACAAGAAAATAACACTGGACTGCTCACTGGGAAGACAAGACAATCTGGCACAAGAGGAAAGGAACACAGGGTTTAAATACACAAAGAAGTGGTAGACAATGGACACAGGTGAAACACATTAGGGAGGAGATGCAATCACACAAACCTGAGGGAGAAGACTTGACAGGACATAGGAATTAAGATACAAACAAAACTTCAAAATAAAACAGGAAACACAGAATGACCCTAACAGACAGACAGTTATCACTACCGGACCCTGAAAATCTGTGCTTGAAGCTTGTTCAATCTCATTCTGACCATTCTGACATTTCACTCTATCAATACAAAATTCAATGAGTCATATGCTCAAATATCTCCTCTCCAATTTTGAGGGTGAAATTGAGCCATGACCACTAAGGCACAAACTGAGACACCATGTCAGTCTGTTTTTCAGTCATCTGCGTTCTGTGTTCTTTCTATTTATTTCCTCTTTCCCCTTTTGCTTTTTCCTGCAGCTTTTCCTTCAACATCGTGTTTATGCTTGCTACTTCGTAGAGTGGTCAGTGTTAACACCTGTGATCTCTACCTGTTTCTGTCTTTAAGCCGTCCTGAACTTGGATAACACAGTAGTGGACCTGGAGACCCTGCAGGCCTTGTATGAAAATGTGAGCCAAACATATTTTTTATTTGTCTGATCAGCCTTAACACTCTGTGGTCCCCTTATGCTTCGACCCTGATCATGTAGTCATGTTTGTTGGTCCCATAATGCTCTGACCCTGATCACGTAGTCATATTTGTTGGTCCCATAATGCTCTGGCCCTGATCACGTAGTCATATTTGTTGGTCCCATAATGCTCTGACCCTGATCACGTAGTCATATTTGTTGGTCCCATAATGTTCTGACCCTGATCACGTAGTCATATTTGTTGGTCCCATAATGTTCTGACCCTGATCACGTAGTCATATATGCCTGGTGACTTAGCAGGTTCATCCTGCTGTTTGGCTTTTGTTGTGGGTATGATATGATGCATCAGTGTGTGATCAAGGCATCAGGTTTTGTTCAGACAGCAGACAAAACATATCAGACTCATAAATCAGATTTTTAATCAGGACTGTCCTTACTGTTATTCACAAATCAATTGAATCTTTCCAATCAACCTTTTGCAACAGCAGAAGCAGATCAGAACACAGACATGATACGCACCTTTAAATTTTGTGTAATTTGCCATTACCTTTGTCTATCCATGATTCCCATCATGAATAGGTGGTAACATTTTTTTGTTGTTGTTGCTTTATGAGTATGGATTCTTGTGTTTCTCCCTCAGAGGGCACAGCAGGAGGAGCTGGATAAGATTGACAAGCACATCAAGTCCTCAAAAGACAAGGAGAATGCCAAACCTCTGGACAAACCTGAGCAGTGAGTGGCTGTTATTCCTTTCGTATGTACGCCAACACTAACAAGCAGAGATAATGGCGGTCGTTGTATGCATTCTATGAACATGACAGGATAAGATGTCAGACAACAGCTAACGTTTGCTCTTGTATTGCAGATTTCTCTACCAGCTCTCGCTGATCCCAAACTTCTCTGGCAGAGCTTTCTGCATTCTCTTCCAGTCCAGCTTTTCTGAGTGCATGTCATCCATAATGAGAAAACTGGACAACCTGCAAAGGTTATGCAAGGTTAGTGGAACTCTTCAGTACAAAGCCGATCATGAAGGCTGTTTGGATTACTGTTTCAGATATTCATCTAGATGACAGAAACATTGTGGGTACTAGAAGATGACTCTTCACAAGAGAATGGATTACAATCATTGTTATCTCTCATTTGTCATCCGTCATTATAAGTAATGTAGGCTACAAATACAAATTGCCATATAACAAAATGCTCTCATCAGAAATATAGGAGCTATATATTACAATATTGAAGGTAGGGCTATTGATTCTAAATTTTAGCCTTTCTATCCCACTACTAGCCTTTCTGTCCCATTTAGCCTTTATGTCCTTTGAAAAACCAGTCTATTTTGTCTCTGCTGTCACAGTTTTGACAGAAACATGAAGAGCAGAACGTCATCACACTCCTCACTGAAAGTAGATGTTCATAAGAACAATCCACCTTGTGTATTTTAGCTTTTAGCTCTTTTCCAAACTTTTGTCACCTGTTAATCATGCACAGTAATATCGGTGTGTTGGATATAGGCACTTTTTCACAGCACTGTTGTCTTGATCTGTCTAAAGGTCAAAACTACAGCCACCATCACCTCTAAAACACCAATCAACATGTTGTATATAGTAGAACAATTTGTAATTTTAGGAAAAGTTACTGTTAGGTCCAGAAGTATTTGGACAGTGACACAGTTTTTATCATTTTGTCTCTATAACCCACCATAATGGATTTGAAAAGAAACAATAACGATGTTCTCAAATTGCAGACTTTCAGATTAAATTTAAGAGGTTTAACAATGGCATTTACTGTTTTGGAATTATAGCCATTTAAAACAGTGTACCTCAATTTTCAGGGGCTCAAAAATATTTGGACAAACTATAATAATTTTAAATATAACCACGTCTTTGAATACTTGGATGAAAATACTTTGCAGTCAATGACTGACTGAACTCTAAAGACAATGGACGTCACCAAATTCTGAGTTTCCTCCTTGGGGATGCTATGCTAGGCCTTCACTGAAGCCAGCTTAGTTCCTGCTTGTTTGTGGGTCTTTCTGTCTCTAAGATAAGGGTCAATATCTGTCTGCACTGTGAAGCACCGTCCTATCAGTTTTGTGGCATTTAACTAATTGTGAGCCCTATACAACTCAGAATTCATCTTGCTACTTATGTTAGTCAACAGTCACATCATCATTTAACACCAGTGATCCTGTTACATTGGCAGTCATATATGCCTCTGCTATAACATTGCCTCCACCATTTTTGAATCAAAAGTGGTACACCTTTGATCATGAGCTGTTTCCTTCTCCATTCTTTTCTTTTCCCTATCATTTGAATACAAGTTCATCTTGGTTTCATCTATCTAAAGAATCTGATTCAAGAACTTGAGAGGTTTTTTAAGATGTTTTCTGGCAATGTTTAATCTGGCCTTCCTGTTCACGAATGTTACTGTGGTTTGCACCTTGTTGTAAAGTCTCTCTATTTACATTCCTGAAGGCATCTCTTGATTGTAGACTTGGACAATTATATGCCTACCCTCTCCAGAGTATTTGACTTTGTGACAAGTATTT
>KV751381.1:1655391-1679313 GCA_001698575.1 Mola mola | reverse complement strand
GTTATCTTTCTGCTGCAAGCCTATAACTACCTCTGACACCATAAAATGTTTTTCTTGTGCATGGCTTATTTTTTTCAATTTTTTTTTAACTTTAGACACTTATAGAATAGGCCAAAACACTGTTTACCCTATTTCCAGTCTTTTAACCAGGCTCGACTGATCACACCCTGACTCTGTCCGTCTTATATCAAACTTCTTACCTCACTTTCAATCAGAAAGGACAAGTATTTAAAAACATGACGTATTTATTACCAACTTTGCTCTGAAGAATATGCCCTGATCAGAGTTGTAAGAGGGACACTTAGCAACTTGTCTGCTTTCATTCTTCAGCTGAATTAGAGGGAACAGTTTTCTGATTCTTCCATTGAGATTTTGGATTCTCCTCTGCAGACGCTGCAGGACAGTGAGACAGTGAAACGGGTCCTGGGTCTGATTCTGGCCTTTGGAAACTTCATGAATGGTGGTAACCGAACCAGAGGCCAAGCTGATGGCTTCACCCTTGATATCTTGCCCAAACTCAAAGATGTGAAAAGCAGTGTGAGTGTAAAAAAGAGGACGTCACAACACGTTAAATCATTGCTTTACCCTGGATCCTGGGGCTTACAGCCCTTGCATGTTTTTGATAACCTCCACCAACAAATTTGTTTTCACCCATGTCGGTTTGTTGAAAACATTTTCTGTTTTTTGTTTTTTTTCTTGCCTAAAGATATATCATTTCAAATATAGAGAATGTATGAGGCTGTAGTGTTGAGGGACTGCTGGGTTTATAGTATAAAACGGTAAAGTCAGCGAGAAATAAATAAAAGAAATAATGATCTGTTCACTCTCTGTTTTCCATTTTAGGACAGCATGAAAAGTCTTTTGTCTTACATTGTTTCATACTACCTCAGACACTTCGATGAGGTGAGCTCTTTCATCATTCTCCTTCCTCCCTTAGTGTCACTCTTATTATCGTATTATCATTAACCGTTGCTATTTTTTCCTCTATTTTCATACTCTCATATCAGTCTTCCTAACACATATATTCTGAGCTACTGGACATAAAGCAAGCCTAGTTGTGGTGTGTGTGTGTGTGTGTGTGTGTATGTTCATCTCCAGGATGCTGGTAGAGAGACATGCACGTATCCACTGCCTGAGCCTCATGAGCTTTTCCAGGCTTCACAGATGAAATTTGAGGACTTTCAGAAAGACCTGATGCGACTGAGGAAGGACTTGAGAGGTAATACACACATACACAGAAGTAGTAGTATAGGAGCATACATGTGATGTAATAATTAACCTCAGTCAGTCTGTAGCTTCGTATGTTGCATCAAATATCTGCTGAGGATAATCAGTGTTTTTTTTAAATATGAATTCCTTAGAGTTTTACTAGAAACAAACTGACTCTATAATTGCACTTCAGCAACTTGTGTGCTATTAGCTCTTTTTTATACATAAAATATCCAAATTTAGAATCGCTATTAAAAGCACAGGTCAAATTTATCTTCCTTCTATACTGAAATATCTGAAATGTCTCCTACAAAAGAATGATTTGACTCCAGTACATAATGCCAGTGCAACGCTACCACCACAGCTGCAGCCTGACCACCATGTATAGCTGTCAGCTAGTTATTTTTGGAGGGTGCACAAGTCAGTGAACCACTGTATATCACAGCATCAGTATTCTTTATTATAATCCATGTCAAAATAATTATTTACCTATGTTACAAGACATGAGCTCTTGACTTGGTTGTAATTTCTATCTCCATTATTTTGTCAGCATGTACGTCAGAAGTGGAAAAGGTATGCAAGGTTTCAGATGAGGAGAACCTGCAACCTTTTAAAGACGAGATGGACAAATTTCTTGCACAAGGTAACCAAACTGCCCTTGCTCTCATTGTAGTATCATACCAGACTCGTTCTGCACCTCATAATTCATATGTAATACCATCGTTCAGCAGCAGAAAATGCAGTTTGCCCTCTGTAGCGATAGAGAAAGTGAGTTTTTGTTGCATACATTTAAAGGAAATAAAGTTTCTTTACACCATCTTTACAGTGTTCTTTATCTTCAATTAACAATTACAAATATTGGATTTAAATCATGCATTGTTTGCATCTATGTTTACTTATTTGCACCGTCCCTTTACTTATTGTTTTTGCACTGTGGTGTTTTCTGTGGTATCACCAGCAACTGTGTCTAAGTTGAAGAGATGGAAGTGTTGTTTCATTCAGTATCAATATTTCTGTCTGATGATGCCAACGCATAGTTTTATAACAAAAGAAGCATGTGACACATCAAATTGACTGAATGCAATACTGTAATGAAAAAAACCAGGCTAAAATTTGGCACTTATATTAAAAATAATCTATTTGTAATTTAACTTGTTTTATCGGAACAAGTCAATTATTACTTTATTGACTGAAACCACAAAAAGCCTTGACATCCATGACATCAAATTTCTATAACGTCACATAAGGTGGACTAAAAAACAATGCATTCTGTTTCACCTTCTTGAATTTTTCTTCCTCCCTTAGCTAAATGTGAACTGGAGAATCTGGAATTTCAACTCAGCAGCACTCACAAACTGTAAGAAAAAACTACTGTTCTGTTTTATTTCATTGGACAAAAATCACTGTGTGTACTAGAGAAAAGACTTATGAGCTTTGCCTCTATGGTCAACACATTTCATATGTCAGCAGCTATCTTACTTTCATACAGTAGCATTCTTATAGATAATAAGAAACATCTTGATCATACTTCAGTGAACTTTTGGACAGCTGTTTATTGCAGATGAACATCACAGCTGTAGATCTTCTTTTGGCCTGCACAATATACCTTGTTTCTCTCTGAATTTTGACTCAGTAAATAAACATCTGGTAACGTCCTATCAGGTTCCTGGAAATCACAGTGTTGTTCTCAGTGAAGGCCAAGGCAGGAGAGAAGGAGGTCTCACCTAACACAGTCTTCTGCATCTGGCATGAGTTCTCTTCAGACTTCAAGGACCACTGGAAAAAGGAGAATAAAGCCATTCTCAAGGAGAGGTAGGGTAACACATGCTGATCTGGAACCTGCTTTGTTACAATATATAACTTTCTTTCTTTATGTCACAGGTAAAATTTGCTTCAAATCAAAAATAATTATTGAATATATCTTGATAGTTTGATGTGATTTGCTCAGTTTTGGCAATATCAGCTGAAAAGATATCTAGTGGAAATGGATGACACTTCACTTGTGCTCTTAAAAGCATCAAAAACAAAACCCTCAACAGCAATGATTCTTTCCAGAAAACATGACTGGTTACTCAAGATAATCCACAGATCTTGTTGTGAGTAGTTTAATGCAGGAACTATTTTCTTTCTGTGTCATTGTGCAGTAGGAGACATGTACAGTATCTACTCATGAAGGAGAGGCTCATACTTGTGAGAGGTTGGGATGTAAACATTAATTATGTACATAGTGTTAGTGAGTTTAGTTAACTAGCCTGTCATTCTTGTGGGTAGTATCTGCTGAGGCTGCTGAGCTCAGTTTTGATTGCATGTTTGCTTGTATTCATGTCAACATTTATGTTTTGCAGGTTAAAAGCAGCTGAGGAATGTTTCCGACAGGCCAAGGAAAAGTCAGCCTACAGTGTCAAACCCAAACATGCCTCTGGAATTGTATGTTGAACTTTGACATTTGTTTTTGATAATTTAAGCAAGATTAAGATCAAATGATTACTCATTTTATTCAAAAACTTTAGAATGAGATCATTCTGCATCGTTCATGTTCAATGTCAAGCGCTGAAGCAATATGGAAGAAGTACAGGATATACATGTGCTGGACATTAAGTGCCCACTGGTACCCTTCAAATGGAGGAAAAACAATGTAGTGCTATATGAGCTGCCATAAATGAGTTAATTTTTAATTGTTAAACTGCTTTTATTAGATAGGCATAGAATTTAAACTTGAAACCAGTCTCATCACAAAATGATAATAATCAAAAACGAATTCCATCCATCCCATGTCCTCTAATATACTAATTTGTCTACTAATCACCAAAAAGCAGTAGCTCATGAGGATGAATATGCATTAAATGATGCTGTAGTTCTCAACAGACATATTTAAAGTAAACACTTGAACAATGTCAAACTGGTGACAAACCAGAGAGCACGTGGAGAATGCTAACATCCGCCATTGCAGGGTGCCCTTTCTTACTAGTAATGAAAAATGCTTCGGAAATTCCCTGGATCTGCATCTTGATCCAGACCAGAAAAAAATGATAAACTTGTTCCTTGGGCCAAGGGTTATCCCTACAAAAAAAAATTCAAATACTTTTTAAGAGCCCCTATTTAGAATTTATAAGCAGTAAATGTGTAATACAAGTGTTGCCGGAGGGCATCTGCAGTAAGATTAAAAAAATAAAAAAGCACCTTCACGCTTGATGAACTAAATTATCTACAGTATTGCAATAACATGCTTCAAGGATTTTTTTGCAGTTTGATGATGCCCTGTTGAAGTAACAAGTTATCAAGGAGGTCTGTAATATTTACCTTGTTTTTTTAATGTGCATTTCCAAGTCTGCTCTTTCATCCACTCATGATGAAGGTGGAGTTTTTGACCAAAATTCTTCAAAGTAGTTCTAGTTTTTGTTTCTAAGTATAGTCATATGTGTGGTGCACATGCATACATTAACCACTTTCACATTATTGTATTGACTGTAAGTGGGTGGACTAAATATCCTAAAAAAGCTAAAAAAAAAAAAAAAGCGCGCACAGATGAATGATAACATTGCTTGATTTGAAACCGTAAAACTCTTTAGAGGTTTAAAGGATAACACCAGTATATTCAACCTAAGCCGTTTTTCTGGTCTTTTAGGCTCTAAAATTATACCAAATAGATCTTTTTTCTGGAAAATTATTTTAGTTTGGAGTTGCTCAACAAGGCAATGGCACATGGCAAGTCGAAACATCAGAAACAAATCAAGAGCTCTTCTTCTTGCCATTAGTTAGAATTCAAAAGTTATTCTAAGTGTCTGGTGGAGTAGATAGACAACATTGAAATACCAAAATTTTTTTGATGTAAAGATAATGTATAAAACAAATCTTTGTGCAAACTGTGTTTTTCCTAACTTGTGTTTTCTTTCACTGACTGAGTTCTCTAGACACGACGTTAAATGGCAAAATAGGAACTGTTTTTGAAAGTTTTTTGAAGACAAACAAATTCTTATAGATTTATTCTTAAGTACTTATTCCATGGTGCGGTAATCTTCTAAATAGTCAGACATTACTTTGGAATAAATTTACACAATCTTGTGTCATAGTCTGTACAAATTTGATACAATAGTTTTTGAGAATAATGAGCTATGAGAATATTTAACATGCAGCCATGTAATTGCATGAGCATACAAAGGCAGCTAAGCAGGATATATTTATGCAGAAAATGTAGGATTACAGACAGGTGAATTTCATATGTATGCTGTGTCTTTTCCACAGAAAGCTAAGCTTGGCATGAAGATTTGACACTGTGGACTTGGAATGCTCATTTTCCCGGGGTTTGCATATAATAGCAGCTTGACAAGGACAAAGAAGATGACAGGAAGATGAGAAAGATGAAGCGACAATGCAAATGTGAGAACAAGTATGTACAGCTTAGCCTGCTCTGGACATATTGCTTGATTTTATCTGTCTCCAGTTTGATCAATTTTGCCTGCTCTGTCACCAGTATGTTTCTCTGATTGCTGAATCCAACATAATCATGAAGGTAGGCTGCTGCAGCTCCACCAGGCACAAGGAATCATGGGCTGTTGGGATCATCGCAGTTCAGATTCATTACATCCAATACTGTAAAAATAAGCTAGAGTGACATTGTGCAGCCTGTACTCCTGAAATAAATGTCTCACTTTTCAGTACAATGATGAAAACAAACAGTCCACCTATATGGAGCAATAAAAATGCTGATACCTCATTGTAATCTCCATAAATAGATTCAGATGGATGTGGTGAAGACTGCTTCTTTAAATTACCACTATTAGTTTTGAACTTCCAATGTTATGTAAAGTGCACATTTATTGGCCAGCAAATCCATTACAGAAACTATGAGTCATAAAAACAACAACGTGATTACTGCACAGCCAAACACATGTGGGCTGCAAGAAGTAATGTTGTCATGTTGTCTTAAGAAAACAGGGAACACTGTTTTCATACTATTGAATTAATGTATACATCACATGACCAATTCATGCATTAGCTTTTGTCCACTGCATCACATCCAGTACATGAATGCAACATGTGAAATACTTATGGGTTTGAATCTGAAAAAGTGTGGAAAAAAGGTAGAAACAGAGTTTGACACTGCCAATACAGACAAACAATCTGCAACTGCAAACTTCTGACCAAACAATCCCCCCAACATTAATCACCCTACTTTCATTTTTTAAGCTATCAAGCTTTATAAATTCCTGAAGTTATATTTATGCAATTCCCAAATCCAGATCCGGATCACCTCCAAAATTTAATGGGATCTAAGTTGGATGGAAGTAATAATGAGTTTGATATGATTAAAAATGATAAAGAAAAAAACTGTGTGATGCATTTCCAGCAAATAAACAGAGATGGCCCAGCTTGCCTGTTTGATATCTCAGCAGCCACTGAAGAAGCCACACAGACATAGTGATACAGTATATTCCGGGTTTATTGTGCAAATGTTATTGACAACAACGCTGTGAGGATATGTTGAAAGAGGACAGAAATCTATGCTATGTCCGACAGCATCAATATGTCAAATGTCCTGACTGTCCAATCACATTTAGTCTTTCAGTAGAGAATCCAACTCAGTACTCAACTGTACTCATCTCAGTACTCTGTGTATACAGCAGTGTGGGCAGAAGAATGTCACTGTAAACTCACACATATAATTTTATTGTATATATCATACCACAAGTACCACATATAAGTGTGTGCATGTGTGCATTCTATCTTTGTGGTTAAAAGCGATGTAAAAAGGGGTATGTACAATGCATTGAACTATTGAGTTTTGATGGAGAACTAATGACTTCACATTAATTAATTACTTTATCAATGTAAAACAATAAATTGTTAAGAAATGGCTGTGAGACATGTTTTGTTTTCCCTCTTCTCTTCTCCTGGCGAGTAGGACAGGAACTTGACGAGGTCTAATCCATTTTATGTGCAATAAAGGTTGTGTCTAAGCCTGTGTATATATGTTTATGAAACGGATGCATGGAGTCTCGGAGCAGTGTAATTTAAGTTAAAAAAAAAACAATTCTGCATTGTATTGTAAAGGGAATAATGGCTGCGAATAGTATTGTGTAGAAAGCCTCTGTAAGAGAGATTTTTAAACTGAGGCTCCTACAGAGGGAAATTAAAGGATGGCAGAGGGAGATGTGAGGCAAAGACACTGTCTGAATTGAAAGGAATAGGTAGTTACTACTACTAGTTAATTCTAAAATATAAACTTAAAAATGTAAAATCATTGATGATTCACACACGTTCAACCTGGCAGGAAAAACTTAAAAAACCCTAAACAGGGAAAATAAGAAACCTCAGGAAGAAGCACAGAGGAGGGATCCTTCTTCCTAGGATGGACAGACGTGCAATAGATGTCACTTGTATAGAACACAAAAACATGATAACAACAGTTCATTTAGAATGCATAAAACATCCATGAGTCCCAGAGTCTGTGGATTCTATAAATCCGGATGTATGGAAAGTCTAGTGATCCAGATGCATGTGTACTCTGTTGGTCCAGGAGTCATTGTACTCCATGTAGCAAGATCTGAGTGTTGCTGAGTCCAAGAGTATGTAGAATCTGTAAATCCAGGGATATGTGAAGTGTAGTGATCCAGAAGCAGGTGTAGTCTATTGGTCGAGGAGTCATTGTGATCTGTGGATCCCGATTTGCACTTGGAAATCCAGCCTAGGATCCAAGTCACAGGATCCAAGTCACAGGATCTCCTTTCCTAATGTGGCCAGGGGGCATCAGGCAGGACCACAGTCTGAGTCTGAGGGAGGAGAGAAGAAAGCTCAGTGAATCATGGAGTGTTCCCCCAGCAATCTAAGCCTATAGCAGCATAACTAAGGGCTAGATAGGCCAGCCCTAACTATAAGATTTATCAAAAAGGAAGGTTTTAAGCCTACTCTTAAAATCAGAGAGTGTGTCTGCCTCCGGTACCAAGACTGGAAGATAGTTCCACAGGAGAGGAGCTTGATAGCTGAAAGCTCTGCCTCCCATTCTACTTTTGGAAATTCTTGGGATCACCAATAACTATGCATCTTGGGAGCGTAAGGTTCTGGATGGGCGATAGGGTACTATGAGCTGTTCAAGATAAGATGGTGACTGACCATGAATAGCTTTGTAGGTGAGAACAAGGATTTTAAATTCTATTCTGAATTTAACTGGGAGCCAGTGCAGAGAAGCCAGTATGGGGGAAATATGGTCTCTGATATTAGTTCTAGTCAGTACACGCGCTGCTGCATTTTGGATTAACTGAAGAGTTTTTAAAATCTTATTAGGGCAACCTGAAAATAAAGAATTACAGTAATCCAGCCTGGAAGTAACAAATGCGTGGACTTGTTTTTCTGCATCTTATTGAGACAGGATGTGCCTGCGTTAAGCATCGTGGAAATAATTTAATTGATGTATAAAGGAAGATTTTATTAGATTTGAATATTTTAGAATTCAGGAGCCAATGGTAGATGTATACCATGAAAAATATTGAAATCCACAAACAAGTATTTTTTTCTATTTGTGTTACATAAAGTCATACACCGGAAAAAATCTAGATGAACTGGAAAATATGGAGAGTTTATTCCTGAAAGATGTGTCTTGAGAGTCTTTCAGCTCCTGGTTGGGACCAGACTGCTGCCCTGCTTGTCTGCTGTGGCACGGTAGGATGTGGAGGTCGATCTTTGACTACAGACTGTGGATGCCTTAGCTAATGTAAGGCAATGTTGCTACCTGCTGGTGTATCTAGTAACTGCACCTCATTCTGGCGTGAATTGGCCATGATCTGCTAACAAATAAGGAGGAAGTCTTGAATGTCACATGGCTAAAAAACTAAACAAGAAGCAATTTGGAGAGGGCTCACAGCTTGGGACCAGGAATTTGAAAATGTTATCAATCTCCAGTGGCTGGGAAGTAAACCTGGGCCTAGAGTCTCCAAAGGACACCGAAACGTCCGGACAGGTCGGGGTGGAGATTAAACTAATACAAAATATCAATCTGAGACTTAAAAAGATCAATATAACTCCAGGATTAATTCACTATTCTCTGTCACTTCATCAAAGTAAATAGTAATTTTCACATTATTGTCAGTCTGTCACGATTTATGCTAGAAAACACTGGAAGTAGCGTTTGAGCCCAAATGCAGACGTCGGAAGCAGCATGGGAATTGTTCATTCAAGTTTATTACAACGATGTGGCTCACAGGCAAAAATCCAAAATATTCTAGCGACAAAAAAGCAGAATTCAAACTAAACATGAACCACTAGACGTAATAAGGAATGGACAGAAATGTAGCCACCCAGAAAGTCTGCAGTACAAATAAATGTTACACCAGAATATTTTACAATCTTTAATGATTTGTCTCTGGCTTATAGTAGAAAATAATGAATGTGTCACTAATGTTGACCCCTGCCAAAACTTAAGCACTTTAGTATTTTACCTAAGATAATAGTTGAAAAGTAGGTCAATCAGCAACCTTGAAGTTCATGTAGACACATGATTCTGCATTGAACAGTAATATATTAATGAAATGAGTCTTGCTGGCATATCTCAGCCTATTTTGAAAAAGCGTTTGTTAGTGTAACATTCAGCCTGATGTCAGGTTGAGAATAAAATAAGCTCTAATGACACTATATTATGTGGAGTAAAGTAAACAGAGTTAGTGCCTTCAACATAAATTCTTTCTAATGCCCTATTTTTATTGAGGGTAAGCTTATGAGAAAATTCTGATGAGAATATTACTTAGGTAAATGGTTTTCTGATGAATTTCAGGTTCTCACTCTTTAGTTTGTAGTCGTCTTCATTGCAACATGATGTTCATTTTGCAAAGAATGGTCCATTTATAGTGACGTAACAGTAACTTAGGATAAAAAAGTGTATGATTTGAGGTATAAGGCATACCTTATATCATAGCCTTGTAATTAAAAAATCAATATCACAACATGTCCTATATATCTCTCAGTCTGATCCAGTCAGGATATAGGTAAAGTGATCTGTCTCCTGTCCCACTTCTTATGGCTCATCTGCATCAGGTAGAAAGAAGACAAGAAGCTTGAAAAATACCTAGGGGTGAAAGAGGAGCTAGAGAAGATGAGAGAGTAAAGGCAGCAGTGGTGCCAGTGGTGATCGCAGTGCTCTGACCTTTCACCCCACCCTGGGAGTATGATTCCAGCAGATTCCATGAACAACATCTGAGATCTCCAGAAGAGTGCAGTCCTATAATAGCTATTACAGTACACCTGTGTGTTCACTCGATGGAACTTTCAGAACCAGAGGAACGCCCTGATAAATGAAAGTCCATACTGTGTTATGTTATTCCCTTGCCTTCAATGTTCCTGCTTTTGTAACACTCAAATACTTTCAGCTTGGCTTATTCATTCAGAGTGCATATAAATTCTACTCCACAGAAGTGACAGAAGTTCCAAGACAGAGGGGAGCTGTGACTGTAAGCTTTTAATTTTATTACTTTAATTGTTTTTGTTGCTGCAGCGCCTTCATTACAATCGTTAATACAACTAGTAATCATATGAGATTATGAAATGTATTAGCTATTATTATTCTGGTCATTATGTCATCTTCATTTTGATATTTTTGGAGATTTTGAGGATCTATGTGTTGGAAATCCAAGTTATTTGCCATATTGTAGGCATATTTATATCCTGTGAAATAGTCATTGTATCAATTTTTGTACTTTTAGCTTGTTAGGAACATACCCTTATTTTAGGAAAAGACCTTAAAATAATATGCTGAAAATAAATCCTCAACAAAATGGCCTATTTTCAAAATTCTGTAGAAGCTGAGAAATATTAATCCTTTTTATGCAAAACAATTTCTGTTACCTGTCATGCGTCCTGTGTCTTGGTAAGTCCTCCCTCCAGAAAATGTGTCTGCGTGCTCGTCACCAATTGTCTGCATCACCCTAATGTTTGGCACCCGTGTTCCTCCAATCACCTGGACTCAAGAGCTGTATTTAATCCTTGTGTTTCTTAGGCCCTGTGCCATTTTATTTATTGTAATTTATTGTGTCTTTTTTTTTAAAATCCAGTCTAGTACTTTTGGATCTGTTCATTCATCCCCCGTGTTGTCTATAATGTTAAGACCTCTTTCTTGGAGTTTTTTGAACTACCCTCTTTCCTAATACTTTTGGATCTGTTTTGCTTAGATAATCCAAAGTAAAATGAAGAGACAACAAAGGACAAAAATATCCTTGTCAAGTAAAAAAAGCTGTATCAATATTATAACCAAATTCCAGTAGCCAAGTATGCAACTGAATTTCTTTTCTTACTTTTAGACAACAACTGTAACTATAAATCTGATAATACACTAAATACAACATTTCATAATGCAACTTAGAGTGAACATCAAAACATTTTGTCAAGAGTTGTTTCAATGCAAAGTGTTTGATATGCTCTGTATGTGTGTTGAGGCATTTTGTAACATAAACTTAAAATTAAATTTTGATTTCTATTTGATATGCAGTGAGAGTATTGCTATGTTTAAGGAATACAACATGAAAACACATTTTTTGGTCAAACTTGTTAATGCAGGAAAGAGATAAAAGTTGTAAAATGGCTTCAACTTAACTGCCAGGTAGAATATTTTATACAGTTGACCATCCAAAGTTAGCTTCATAGGGTTGAGAGACAGAGCAAGCCTTTTTCTAATGGTGAATTTTATAAATACTGTATGATAGAAGCATAGCATAGCGTAATGTACCCACAAAAATGATAAGTTTGTGAATGTCCCAATTTGCTAAAACTGGCCTAATTTCTGATTCTGACTCTTGAAATTGTTGTGTAAGATAAAAAAAATACTGTTGTATTGCATATTGTTGTAGGCAAGCTGTGAACAATCTAGTAAGGCCAGAAAAAAATCAAGTCAGAGGGACATTTTACTTTCATGATGATACTCATTAGGTATCATCATGAAATATATAATTCATAATTTTCCTTTAGACGTTTCCTTTGTGTGTGCGAAAAAATCAGCATTACTCACTCAAATTCACAATAATCAAGAATTGTTTGTAGTCTTGAGGTCTAATAAACAAGATTAGTACTGCTGATGTTTTAAAAAGTACTCTAAGTGTAACAAATCCATATTTGATAACTATAGTAGCATCTTCTTTATCTTCATCTTCTCTGTTTAATCCATCACCTGTAGGTAATGGAGTAGTTCGGAATAACTAGGGGAGCAAACTATTTGCTAACAGCTCCCTATAGGATTACCTGAGTTTTAAAACTGTGGAGAAAATTCACATAGGATTTTGAATACTGGACATATAGCTTTAAAAATGCTTTTATCGGTACTTTGACTTAAGTAAAGGAACAGAATGCTTATTCCAACACTCTGCAACCCTAAATGACAAGTGATTGGACAAGTGATCAAAAAAAAAAAAGACAGTGACAGATCTGGAGTTGAATGTGTCACATTAAGTCCTTTATTGATATTACAGATACTACACACATTGTAACAGGTGTGAGAGTGGACCCAAGAACAGCACAAACCTAGAACAGTTCAGAACTTTATTGCCAATGTTCAAGAGTCCAAACGACAAACGACAATCAGGAAGCCTGGTCGGCGAGCACAGTCCAACTTCTGAATGGGGCAGGAGTCTCCGGAGAGGGAGTCCTGGCAGGCTGCAGGCTGCAGGCAGACAGGGACAGAAGGCAGGTAAGGTACCAGGAGATCCATCCGGAAATGGGTGCTGGAGAGTAGTGCATGACGCGACGACAATCTGGCAGAGAGAGAGTGTGAAGGAGCTGGTTAAGAGGAGGCTGGGTGATAGAGCCGACTGGGGTGAAAAGGGGAATCTAATGATCTTGATTAGGAGAGGTAGGCAGGCAGATAGAGTGGGTTGGTAGAGGGGAAAACCAGTAGTGGACTATGACAGAATCCCCTCCTCCTTCAAGGGACAGCTCCTGACGTCCCAAAAAGAAAAGTCCAAGAAAACCCAGGGTGGGTGGAGGGTGAAACTGGAGGGGGGGCTAGAATTCCTCCGAGGCAGAGGAGCCCTCCTCTTCCGAGGCAGACGAAGAGGATGAACTGGACGGGGTGTACACAACGGAGCCACTCTCCTCTGGTGGAGCAGCAGGCTCATCTGCAGGAGGTCTCCCCCGAACAGAGGATGGGGCAGGCTGGTCGGGATGCATGTGGTGGAAGTCCCTGATTAAATCAGGGCTTACAATGAACCGGGCCGGGACCCAGGAACGTTCTTCCGGGCCGTAACCCTCCCAGTCCACCAAGTACTGTATTCCTCGTCCACGGCGGCGAGAGTGCAGAAGACATTTAACCGCAAACACAGGGCCTCCATCGATGAGTTGGGGAGGCGGAGGGGGAGGTGTGGGGGGAACCAGAGGACTTTCTTGGACAGGCTTGCCTCTGGCGACATGAAATGTTGGGTGGATCTTCAAGGTGCAGACGGACCGCCTCTGGTTTGATAATCTTTGTGATGGTGAAGGGCCCGATGAACTTGAAGGCTAGCTTACGACTCTCCACCCTAAGGGGCAGATCACGGGTGGAGAGCCAGACACTGTGGCCGACACAGTAAGCAGGAGAAGGCTTGCGATGCTTGTTGGCATTGGCAGCATAGCGATCGGCAGACTTGAGGAGAGCAGAGTGAGCTTGGTCCCAGGTGCGCTGGCAGCGGCGGATGAAGGTCTGAGCAGAAGGGCAGGTTGCCTCCTTCTCCTGGTTGACAAAGAGTGGGGGCTGATACCCATAGGCGCACTGGAAGGGGGAAAGTCCAGTAGAGGAGGACGTGAGGGTGTTATGAGCATATTCTGCCCAAAGGATCGGTTCAGACCAGGAAGCGGGGTTGTGGGCTATCAGACAGCGAAGGGTAGTTTCCAGGTCCTGGTTCTTTCTCTCCGTCTGCCCGTTGGACTGGGGATGAAAACCAGAGGACAGGCTAACTGAGGATCCCAGCAGACTACAGAACTCCTTCCAAAATATGGATATGAACTGGGGACCCCGATCAGACACTATGTCGGTGGGCAGACCATGGAGCCGGAACACATGTTGTAGAACCAGTTTGGCTGTTTCTTTGGCTGATGGAAGTTTGAGAAGGGGGATGAAGTGTGCCATCTTGCTTAACCGGTCTACCACCGTGAGGATGGCACTGTGACCCTTGGAAGGCGGAAGACCAGTAATAAAGTCCAGGGAAATGTGGGACCATGGTCGAAGAGGAACAGGTAAGGGGTGCAAAAGGCCTGCTGGAGGATGACGAGGGGTCTTGTTCTGGTTACAAACCGGACATCCATTGACGTACCGTTGGACATCCTCCTCCATAGGTGGCCACCAGAAGCGTTGCTGCAAGACACCGCAGGTCCGCTGAATGCCAGGATGACAGGAGAACCGAGAAGCATGCCCCCATGGAGTACGTCAGAGCGAAGGGGGGCAGGGACAAGGGCCAGGCTAGTTCTCAATGGCCGCCCGTACTCTCTCCTCGATCTCCCAAGTGACGGAAGCAATGAAGGAGGAGGCTGGGACGATGGTGGAGGGTTCAGATTTTTCATCAGGGCTCTCCGGAAACTGACGGGAAAGAGCATCGGGCTTGGCATTGCGGGAATCGGGCCGGTAGGACAGGGTGACATTAAACCTGTCGAAGAACAGCGACCAGTGGGCTTGTATGGAGTTCAGTCTCTTGGCTGAGCGAATGTACTCCAGATTACGATGATCAGTCCATATCAGAAAAAGCACTTTGGCACCCTCCAGCCAGTGGCGCCACTCCTCCAGGGCCAATTTCACCGCCAGAAATTCCTTGTTTCCAATGTCGTAATGTCTCTCTGCTGGGGTGAGGCGACTAGAGAAGAAGGTGCAGGGATGGAGCTTCTGGTCGATGGCTGCGTGTTGGGACAGGATAGCCCCTACTCCCACGCTGGATGCATCCACTTCTAAGACGAACTGGTGGTCTGGATCGGGGACCTGGAAGATAGGAGCTGTTGAGAAACACGACTTGATGGTGTCAAAGGCTCTCTGGGCTGCATCGGTCCAATGAAAGGTGGTCTTGGATGATGTGAGAGCAAAGAGGGGGGCGGCAACCAAGCTGAATCCCCTGATGAAGCGCCGGTAAAAATTGAGAAATCCCAGGAACCGTTGCAGTTGTTTTCGTGTCTCTGGGACTGGCCAGGAGGCTACTGCGGAGACCTTAGCAGGGTCCATCTTTAAAGAGTCTTTGGCGATAATGTAGCACAGGAAGGAAACTGAGGAAACATGGAATTAAAATTTCTCCGCCTTGATGAAGAGATTATTATCCAGGAGGCGGCGGAGAACAGATCTCACATGGGTGACATGGTCTTTCTTACTCCTGGAAAAAATGAGGATGTCATCCAGGTAGATGAAGACAAACTGATTGAGCATGTCTCGGAGCACGTCGTTAACCAGGGCCTGGAAGACAGCGGGAGGGTTGGTCAACCTAAAGGGCATCACCAAGTACTCGTAATGCCCTGTAGGTGTGTTAAAAGCAGTCTTCCACTCATCCCCCTCACAGATGCGGACAAGATGGTAAGCATTCCTCAGGTCGAGCTTGGAGAATACAGTTGCCCCCTGGAGCAGTTCAAAGGCAGTGGAGAGAAGCGGGAGGAGGTAGCGATTCTTCACAGTGATATTGTTAAGTCCCTGATAGTCTATGCAAGGGCGTAGGGTCTTGTCTTTCTTTTCCACAAAGAAGGCCCCCGCGCCCGCAGGTGAAGAGGAGGGACGGATGATTCCCGCCGCCAAGGAGTCTTCGATGTATTGATCCATCGCCTCTCTTTCGGGGACAGAGATCGAGTACAGGCGTCCCTTGGGAGGGGATGTGCCAGGGAGCAAGTCCATAGCACAGTCGGTGTGGCTGCAGAGAGGAGGCTGTGGTCTTGCTAAAGACTTTGTTCAGGTCGTGATAAACGGCTGGAACCCCGGTGAGGTCTGAAGCAGGAACAGGGGCCGGGGGTGCCGATGAAGACGGTGAGCTGAGGCAGGGCTGCTGGGTCCACTCTCTGATGGAGTAGGTGGTCCAGTCAATATCTGGGTTGTGCAGGCGAAGCCAGGGGAACCCCAGAATGACCAGCTGGTTAGGTGTGGGCAGGAGCAAAAACTGGATGTATTCACCATGGCCCCCCAGTAAGGAGCATGCGCACAGGGCTGGTCTTATTCACCTGCCACTTAACGTGCCCATCCAAGGCTCTGGTTGGAAAGGGTGACGGCAATGGCTCCAGCTGCATTCCCAGCTGGAGGGCGAGGTCCTCATCCATGATAATCCCGTCCGCCCCGGAGTCAATGAAGATGGAGACAGGATGAGAACCAGAAGGCAGCAGAAACTCAACAGTGACCATAGGTCTGTCCACGGAGGCGGAGTTAGTGGTAGAGCTCACCAGTATGCCTCCATCTACTGATGAGCTTTTGGCTTTTACCAAGGACCAGCTGACAAAATGACAGGGCTGACCACAGTACATGCAGAGATTTAACTGCTGTCTCCTCTTCCTCTCCTCCAGTGAGAGGCGGGTACTACCAAGCTGCATCGGCTCAGGATCCCCCTCATTGGAAGGAACGGCTGCAGCTGAGGGTACCGGAACTGACGTCACTGAGGGCCAGGAGCGAGGAGGGCTGCGAGGACAAGGGAGGCTGAGTGATTCTGAGCGACGCTCCTGTCGACGTGCCTGGATGCGTAGATCAATGCATGTGACAAGTGCGAAGATGTCCTCCATGGAGGACGGCAGTTCATAAGCCCCGAGCTCGTCTTTTATGTATCCAGCCAACCCTCGTATGAAGACGTCACGGAGGGCGGCCGTGTTCTAGTCACATATGGGAACTCTGGTTCGAAAGTCAATGGTGTAATCTATGACTGACCGGCTCCCCTGAACCAAATCCAACAGTTCTCTTCCAGCGTCAGCTCCCAGAGGACCGGTACCAAACATTTTCCTGAGTTCATCAGCAAACACATGGAAAGAGCGGCAGGCAGGTGTCCCTCTCATCCACTCAGCTGTTCCCCACAAGCGCGCCCGCCCCGTGAGGTGATTGACTGTGTACGCCACTTTAGCCGCCTCTGAAGAGAACGTGAGTGGCTGCAGGGAGAAGATGATAGCACAGTTGCAGAGGAAGGCGTTACAGTTTTCCGGGTTGCCGTCATAACGCTCCGGTGAGCCCACATTAAGATCCTGAACTTGGGATACAAGAGGCAAAGCCACAGCACCGACAGAGGAGGAGACAGCCACCCCTGACGAAGCTCCTGCGCCGGTCGGTGGAGCAGCAGCGTCCGCCGATGAAACCGCAGAAACCCACATTGGGGGAGCCCCCACCTCCAAGGCTTGGAACCAGGCTTGCATGTTTGCCATGTCGCACTGGACCTCCGCCATGAGTTGTTGGCTCTCAGCCGTGACTGCGACAGCGTTGGCAACTAGCTGACCGAGCATCTCCTCCATTCTAGAGATTTGGTCGTTGTTCTGTGCTGGGTCCATTTCTGGCCAGATTGTACTGTAAATGGGTGTAAGAGCGGACCCAAGAACAGCACAAACCTAGACCGGAACAGTTCAGAACTTTATTGCCAATGTTCAAGAGTCCAAACAGACGACAATCAGGAAACCTGGTCGGCGAGCACAGTCCAAGTTCTGAATGGGGCAGGAGTCTCCGGAGAGGGAGTCCAGGCAGACTGCAAGCAGACAGGGAGCGGGCAGATACAAAGTGCAAAGACAGAAGGCAGGTCAGGTTACCGAGGCAGAGACGAGGAGACGTGGTCAGGGACAGAGGGCAGGTCAGGTACCAGGAGTTCAAACTATAGTCCACTCCTGGAATTCAAACCAGGAGTGGACTATGACACACATAGGCTATGCTGTGTATTAGTAGACTAAAGTAGGTTACTGTCATGAGTCAGGAACATATCTATACATACTTTTAAATAAAGCTCAATCAGAATTGTAAATGTTGAGTCACTTGTTCTTTATGGGCATGGAGTTGGGGTGGAGCCTCACGGTCACATGACGCTAACAAAGAAGAATTTTACATAACTTTTTACTCCTTTATGTCGGCAGGCAAGTGTGTTCATAAAGTCTCTCTTGCAAGGCATTGAAAGGAAAGAAAAAAATAATAAAGAGAGGTATTCGGAGAACTGAAACCCTGTTTGGCCGCCAGTCGAGTTTGAACATTTGCCATCATCAGGTCAGAAAAGAGTTTCTGAAGCTGTTCAAACACCCACATCCTGGCAACATAATTGTAGGTCTGTATATTTAATATGAAGGATATTGAAATTCAGGAACACAAGGCATATATTATTGTTATTTATTATTATTATTATTATTGTCCTCATTAATGATTGTTTGTTTGGAAGTGATCTTTAGCTTGGAAAGGAGTGTCGGCCAGGAATTGTACTGATCTGTAGTGTGTGCTGTTTAAAAATAATCAGTGTTCACAAAAGAGGCAGGTAATAAACAGGTAAAATATTATATTAACTCAGGTGTTGGGTATGATGTTAAAGCTGCACTGACTTTCCGTGCACTTGTGGAGAGATGAACCTGCTAAAACAAGCTGAAAAACAGACTATGGAACAAGTTGTTATGATGGTAGCAAGAAGATTTGACTACTTTCACATCTGCTGGATGAAACAACAGTATCATTTATTAGTTCAAGCTGCTCTTCATGCTTGTCATTTCAGTTTTAGTTCTGGTATGTATCTGGAAAAGAGCCTAGAATAATATGATAAAAATTTACCAGGACAAAATTGTTAACAATAACTCATATTTTCAAAATTCTGTAGAAGCTGAGAAATATTAATAATTTTTGTGTAAACCAATTTCTGTTACCTGTCATGGGTCCTGAGTCTTGGTAAGTCCTCCCTCCAGAAAGTGTGTCTGCGTGATCTTCACCAATTGTCTGCCTCACCCTAATGTTTGGCACCCATGTTCCTCCAATCACCTGGACTCACAGCCCTGGACACTAACGTTACTTTACTTACTTTTTTTCTTGCAGATTTCTTTTCCTGCCCAGTTTTTGAAGGACCAATTAGTTATAAATGGCAATGTCAGCCAATGTGCTTAAAGTATAATAAGTGTGGTTCTGTTGTATAAAATAGGCCAGTTTAACTAATTTGCTCTTAGTTTACTTTAACAATCCAGCAAAATCTGCTTCTAAAGACATTTTGAGAAAAAGAAACAATGTTTTGAATCTCTATCTTCAAGGTGTGAATTCAAAGTCCGTTCCACTAGCACTGCTGTAACTGTAATGTTTTGCAATCTTTTAGCTAAGTATGATCTGTAAGATGGCAGCAACTTAGCTACAGCATTAAATAGATAACTTGAATTCTTGCAGATTGCATCAATGATTTTCACTGACAGAAGCTTGATGGTTAGTAATATAATGCTAACGATGCTTACACAGCAGCACCAACGGGCTACAGTTCATGCTCTTTTTGTAGTAACGCTAATCACACTAGCGTCATGAAAGTACAGTTCATTGCGAGTTAATCAGCTTAAATGTGGAATGTTGAGTCTAAATTCATTAAAAATAGAATCATACAGTTGAGACCTGCCTTATATGTAAAATGTAAAGAAATAGCTTTTGTTGTGAAAAATATAAAACTGATAATAAAACTAAAATTGGCCTAAATGAAATATGACTTGATAGAATTCATCTGCATGACCTGTAAATGTTCTGTAGCCATGTTCACTAGCTCAGTGCTACATTACGCATTATGTTTCTCTAATTGTTTATATCTCAGTCCATATTGCATCTAGAGGCATTTTTTTCTGTGCTCCTAAATAATGCTATTTGGCAATTAACTGAGAAAGCAAATCATACCAGCAATGGCATGCTATCTACAGGACAGGAGTTACTTTGGCTAATCTACTTAAAATGACATAAAAAAAAACTTATAGGTGCTCTTTGTTATTTGTTTAAAAAAAAAAAAAAAGTTTAAAAACTGTCAGACTATGCCCACAGTGAGATCTGCTCATTAAATCTAAGATCTAAAAGAAAAGAAAGATATGCCTACCTTAGACTTACCTAACTTACCTACTGACTGCATGAGTCATCCAGAAGTACAAAAAACATATTTGCAACCATTCAAACTGGTAACAGATGTAGGTGAGGTGTAACAGCTATAAAATTTAACAACTGTCCATTTAAAAATTATTTCAAATTATGTGGTCATCAATGAGCACATCCAGTTTCATGGATTTGCAAGGTAGATCTAGTGTTTTTCAACTTTTATTGATTTCTCTTTGCAATTATGGTTGATAGAGGTGGAAGACTCCCATCTTGTATTTATGCAAAAATAACTATACCACAACACAGAGACTTTTTTTTTTTTTTGAAATAAAAATGTTTAAAAGTATTAATATCAAAATACACTTAAAGTAGCAAGAGTAAGGTTTACTTATGGTACTTTAAGTAAATTTTTACTTTCACATTAACCTCAAGTGAATGTATTTAGGCCTTCATAGTACTAATTCACAAGGAACATCATCTCATAACAATGGACAACAATGAGATGGTCTAGACCATACTCTTATTATCAATTCATTTTGTTATGAAATATAAAAGACCAAATATCCCCCCACAAGCAAGCACATTGCGACAGTGACAAGGAAAAATTCCTTTCAGTGGCAGGCCCTGGCTCAGGATATGTGGCCATTAGCTTTGACGCTTGGGTCAAGTCCTAACTCCTCTAAGGTCAAATAGTAACTAAAGTTATCAAATAAATATTTGAAATAATAAAATAGCTAAAAATAATATTTGCCACTAAACTGTGGTAGAGAAGTACACTCAAGTAAAGTACGTCAGTATTGTTATATAGTTTAGTATTCCAAAATATGCATTTTGTACATGTGGGTCAACTGTGCAGTTTCTCAGTTCAAATATTTCTTTAAATTTCACTACCAAAAACTATTTATCCTCATTAGGCTAATGTTTAAGGTTCAGTTAGGACATAAGAAATGAGAGGGACAGAGAACCACAGACGTAATACAAATACCCCCGTGAATCTTGCTTTTTAACACACTGCTCTATACCGCTATACCACAATGTTACAGTGAGTGTGATGAGCAAGCAGTTTGAACTTCATCCTCCATTGCTTAACAGTGCTTTGTGTGTGTGTGTGTGTGTGTGTGTGTGTGTGTTGGGGGGAGAGAGAGAACGTAGGACAGAAAGACAAACACAGATGAACTATTGTCCTCCGTATTTACAGTTGAACAACAAAGAATTCACTTTAAGAATTAACAGAAGCGCGTCGGTGTGCATGTCAAGCATTGGAGAGGAAATGGCGTGTATCCGCCATTGTTGCTCATTGCACCTTCTTCTACCTTGTAGGACTTAACACATACACACACACACACTCACGCAACGAATGACGTAAGGCTCATGCTGCGAAAACACTGTCAGCTTCCTTCGGACGTCTCCTTACATGGAATACATTTACACTTTAGTGAAAGTAGTTTCAAGTGTGTTTTCTGCGACACACTGTCCTTTATGGCACTAGTTTAGTGTTTGATAAGCAACACATATTCATCCGCTTCTATACGAGTGTCAAAAGCACTGAAGTCCCCGGATGGAGTGTCATGGCCGCCATCGCTGTGGTTCCATAGAGAGGAGAGAAGGAAGGCAAATGTTTGTGCTGTGTGTGTTTTCCACCGTAACCTTCGTTTCATGATGCCGGACGTTGATGTGACACCGTCTGAACTTTCATCGAGTTCATAGTAAGAAATAACAGATTTTCTGCAACTTCAAATATTTTCGCGTGGGTGGGGGCTTTATTTTGGTTTAAAATAACTGCTTATGAAACTATACAGACAATAACATTGTTGCGAAGTAGCTCATATATTATCCATGTTTCGACGTTTACGTTGCCTCGGTGTTAAAGAACGTCGCAGCGTTTAGTCTGGAATCCTTTGTTGGTGCCTGTCCCCAGGCTTCAGTTCTCCCAGTAATGCAGCGTTCCCTCGCGTTTCCTAAACTTGGAGCTGTGGAGCGAGTCAATCGAAAAAGTCAAAATAGGCAAAGGGGAAATGTCTGATTGTACTGTTAGGGCTGAGATTTGCATTGTTTGCAACATGCTATGGAGTTCTTGTCCTTGTGTTGCGGCTCCGCGGCTGAGTTCAAATACAGTTATAACACTAGGCAACTTTTCCTCTCATCTCCAAGCTTGGTTTAGTTCATATCTGTCCCGTGGAGATGGGTGGTCCAGGAGCAGATACCTGTGTGCACTGCAGGTGTACACTAACGTCCAGCTCAGCTTCATTGATTAACTTTTTTAAGTTTGAGACAAACAGTGTACTAAGGATAATTAAAACTAAGTAGCTACATATATTGGGTAGTTAAATTTGGTTTTAAGAAACTAGTATATTTTTGGTGTATTTTCAAGTCTGTAAACAATCAGGTCATGTGTTTAACTGATGGCAGACTTGAAGTTTGGTGAATTGGTCCTAACTGATGAAGATAAGTCATAAAATCATGGTAGCCATTTTTTCCCCTCAACATGGCTTCCTCCATCCTCAGGGTTGACAGCTGACAGAGACATACAGAGCTGTAAACTGATGCTGCACCCACACAAACAGCACTGTGTTTAACAAATAGACCTTGTTTTATTTTTCCATGTAAATAAGCTGATATTTTCTTTACATGTATGAAGCCCAGGGAATATCAGGACAACGTTTCCATGAGTTATCTCAATGCTGCCTCCATACTCTGCTGTAATCTGGTGACAGGATTTATGCTCAGTATGTTGCGGGCTTTTAACATATAACAGCAACACTTGATCACTTGTATTTTCCACATAGTGTTGTCTTTTTTGAAGTTGCTATTGAATTGATTTTCTCAGTATTATGTTTAAATTTGTCAAAATGAATGTTGGAAACTACCCGTTTTGTCTGAATAAAACTCCAAAAACAAAAGATATTAAAGGCAAATAATGATATGTTCCCATTTATTACAAAGTAATAAGAAGGAATGAGGGGAATTGACAAGTAGATCTTTGATTTTTTTCTGCATTGATTTTGTTTTTATGTCTGACAGTGAAATATAAATAGACAAAGACAATCCAAACCATTTAGAATCTTGACTTTTGGAAAGTTTTTTTTTTTTTAAATAATAATATCTTCAATAAGTAATCAGTCACCAGATTTGCTGCTGATTGTCTTATCAACTAAATATTTCAGATCCGTATTTAACAATGCATTATATCTGTTATTAAAAGGACTATAACCCTAAAGGCACTGGTTGTGTTTTCATGTAAAACTTTATAGTCTCTCTCAATGAAGTGATCTTGTAGTGGGCATATTCATATTTATGCTTAAATGCTACTGATTGGTAAATCTGAGGCTATAACTGTAATTTGTGCTCATGAGCTGGCTATGTACAAAATTCCATTTCATTTTATAGATATATGGCATGCCAACTTAACATATGGATTGATAGCATACGTTTTAGAATTATGTGTGCACTAAACATGTTCACAAACTGAAGGTGATGAAAAATGATTTTTAAAACGTTTGTCAATTTAGAGTGAAAGGCTGCAAGTATGAATGTATTAATTGTAACATTTTGAAATGATCGTAATCCAGTAGAATTTGAATCCACCTACAGAATATCGATTCTGACCAAGAGTGCAACAACCGGATATTGTGGTGCTCGTAAAACGTCTGTATGACAGCGGGAGACCATTACTTCCATTGCTAAAATGCACACACAACTCTTTGATGATGTTGGCTGTAAAAGGATCTATTTACATTTGAAAAACAAGAACAGGGATTGCAAACCTT
>KV751381.1:1643947-1655366 GCA_001698575.1 Mola mola | reverse complement strand
AAATCCTTCGAGCCCAAAGTTAGTGCAATATTTAAATTTTGTGTCATTTAATGTGTTGGTTGCATATGGGTTTTGGAGCGGTGTCAATATATGCAGTAATTCATAAGTTATTCATAAGAAATGAAATTTCCTTGATGGTATTTTTCTGGATTTGAATATAATATTTCATTATAATTTCATATCCGCCAAAAACATATTGTCAAGTGTAATTTGCCCTCCAATGATATTCACAAGTTAATTCAAGACCATTTTCCCAGGCTTTTGCCTAAAATAGTCCTTTAAAAAGAATTCAGGGATCCGTATCCAGATAACCTCCAAAATTTGATGGGATCTAATGTCCATCATTTGCAGAATTTCAATCAAATCCATTTTGTTTTTGCATAATCATGATAACAAAACATACATACAAATAAATTTATAGTTTGTAAAACATTTTTTATTCATAGGTGTGACAATATTGGTATTACAGACTTAAATTTGTATTTATTTTCACACAGACTGTCAACAACCACATTTTCCAAACAAAATTTCCCAATTGATATTACATAAAGTTTTAAATGTTTTTTAATATAAAGTTCATTTATACAACTTGCAAACTAGTAATCAGTTTTCTGCTTCTGTCTTATAGGCACCAAGTGACCACTACATGCTTCTCTTCTTCAGACACAACGTGCATTAATGTTAGTTTTTCCTTAAAGTACTACAGGTAATAACTGTTACTTGTTTTTTTTTACCACTTCTTTATAATTTCAGCAGTGAAAATCTAGGTATAAGCCTCAGAATCTGAAATGAATATAGTAATTAAATACAGGTAATTTTTATAGGAGGTATCTTACCGACTAAGACACTATCATTGCTTACTCTTCTTTGGACACGTTATTATGTATTGTGTATAGTATATAATATTGTGTAGTATTATATTTTAGCATGACTGGTAGTGGTACTCGAGCGATTTTCAGGTATTCAGGTCTCCTTTCCTTTTGTCTGTTTCTTCATTTTCCTCTTTCTCACTCCTCCTTTTTTCTGTTTACCTCTGCTCTTCTTCCTATTGGGATGTCTGGCCAGAATGTAGGCCCACAGAGCAGAAATGGTCACATGATTTGAGCTTGCAGGAATTATGAAGTCAATCACTCTTTTAATCTCCTACATTATTGGCTCAATTGACACCTAAATTGTGACGCAGCATCTTCAAACTGTCTGTCAAAAACAATCCAGCCATATTTTTCAAATATTGAAAACTGAGCCCACAGTGCATTATGTCTTGCAGGTGAAGTCAATGTGCCCATGAAATATGAACATCTTAAATGTAGTCAGTCATTGTGCTGGAGACCTCCTGCCCTGCATGTCTTAGATGTTTCCCTGACACAAGTGATCATTGCTTTTCATTAGGAGTGTGATAACAAGCCATTTATTTGAGTCAGAGCCCTTTAATTATGAAGCTGGATTTGTGGTTATCAAGGTAACTTCAGGGTTTTCAGGGTTTTCTTCTTACAAGTTACATGGCCAATTGTAACTGATGCTGTACAGCTAATCAGCTCTAGAGGAAGTTATATTGCAAATAAGACGAATAGCTCAAAACAAATAAATGATAGCCTGCTGACCTATCAATTCTCTGGAAAATGACATTATCATTTTTAGAAGATCCCTGAGCTCATGTGCATGGGTAGAGAAAGACCCCCTTTCCTGCTGTGGTCTCTTCATTGTGCTATTATAAACTAATATCATTCAAACAGAAAAAAACGATAAAAGCACTTTTAATTTTACAATTGTCAGTAAAAATGTGGCCACCCCTTGAAAAATAACATATTTGATTTAATGATTTTTAAATTGGAAAAGAGAGAAGAAAAACAGGGCAATATTACCAACAATCATTAATGCCTAGTTATTTTTGCTCCAATTTGTGAAATAAAAAGTGAAAAATAAAAATATATAAAACACAGTTGTGGCATGTGCAAAAGTACAGGCACACTAAGCGTTTCCAAGTTTTTTACAAGTTTTTATAAGCTCAGATCTTAATTAGGTCATTAGGCTTGTCAACAGGTGTCATTAGGAAGTCACTGCTGGTGTCAATTTCAAAGCTTTATAAATACTCTGACTGTTCGAACCTGAAAGTACTCTGAAAATGGAAGTTGTTGATGCCCTTGCAGAAGATGGCTATATAAGATAGCAAAGTATTTTCAGCTTCCAATTTCCACAGTGCGAAATATAATTAAGAGATGGCAGTTGAGGGGAACTGTGGAGGTCAAGATGAGATCTGGAAGACCAGAAAAACTCAGAACTGATTGCAAGCTGATCAGAATGGCAAATCAAAACCCCCATTCCACTGTGCAGCGATACTTGCACAAAGAAACCCTTATTGGAAGAGTCTGTAGGAGACATACTTCAAAAATCCACCATGGACTACCTCAAGAGATGATAGCTGAAGGTTTTTGAATGGCCCTCACAGTCCCCAGATTTAACCATCATAAAAAATCTGTGGGTAGATTTTAAGAGCTGTGCATGAAAGATAGCCCAAGAATATTGCAGAACTAGAGGTGTTTTGCAAGGAAGAAATGGGAGAGACTTTTAGCTAGCTACAGAGTGTTTGCAAGCTGTGATATCTGTCAAGGGGGGTCTTATGAAGAACTGAGTGTACAGTCCCAAACATTTGTAAATGCCACAAATGTGTTTTATATATATATATTTATTTTTGGTTCACTTAATGAAAAAAGTAACTATCCATTGCTGTTTGCTGGTAATATTGTAATTTTTCCAAAGCCTACAGTGACTGTTTGCTTCTTTTCAATTTAAAAATCAATAAAATATGCTATTTGTCAAGGGGTGGCCAAATTTTTGCTTACAGCTATACAAGATGTGCATTCATTTGACATACTGTACATTTTTAGGATTCCAATTTAGTTTATCTGTTTAGTTTATCCCAAATCTATTTAACATCCCCCATTGCAGCTGATGGGCTACAACTTTAAAATACACAACTTGCAAGTATATCAAAGTGTCTCATTAGATTATCAGAATTGGCCTTTATGCATAATTGTAAATAAATCCTAGATCCATGTGTGTCCTAGATGTATAACTGTTTAAATATTAAGTTTAAATATTGCTATCAAGATATTTTTTTCATAGTACAATGTTATTGTGAATGATTTATGTTGTGGCACATGTGGCACATTCTCAAAGAAACACAATGTTGTCATTGTTACGTTTAATGATGGTGCAATGATATGTTAATATGCCCATTTACACACTCTGTGATTCTGTTTAAACCATCTGATCTTCCTGCATTTGCCGCTGTAGCTATATTGTTATCAGTTGGATTATACGTTTATCTTCTCTGTATTTGTGTCTTATTACATTCCTTTGCTGTCAGCAGATTTGTCACTTTTGTGATTGGTCAAAATGTATATATGATCCTGGATACTTTTAGAAATCCTGGATTGATGTATCCAGCTGATAACCAGCTTCATGTGATCACTTAACATGATTTTTAGGTGTAGCGAATCCAGATATCAGAAACATCCTGCAAATGTTGAATTTGCTCTGTAGTACAGGATTCAGATGTGTTGGAGATTGAAATATCTAGAACATGCAGGGCAGATTAGGAACAAGACTTAGAAACACTGGATCAGAGTCTGTGCGTAGCTCAACATGAGATGTCAATTGTGACGACGGTGAGTGAAGGACTCTGGTGATTTGGAATGAAAATCACACATTGTGCTTTGTGAATTAAAGACTCAACTTTATAGTCTGATACAATATTGTTCCAGAGACTTTTGCAGATGGACCCTTTTGTATTTTTTATTGTCTTCCACCTCTGCCTTTTTAATTTCCTTCCTCTTCTGTGTTCCATAACACAAGGTCCTGTCCTGACTCACAATTTTTTTTTTTTTTGTGAAGAAAAAAAAATTAATTTGCCTTAATTATTTTTACCCTATCTTTTGTTCTAGCTGTAGTGAGGACTGATCCACCAATTGGCACCAAACTACATACTGTATAAATGTGTTATAAAACTGTTGTGACTCAACAGGGATGATCAATGATTAGTTTTTCAACACTGACAAGAAGCTATGGACTCTGAGCTAGATTATAGTTTTAAATATGTAAATTACTGTATACATTTAGAGTTGTCTGGTGGAATATTATTTTCCCACATCGAGTTCCAGAAACACCTCACATCTCCATGTGTCTGCTCTGCAAAACTTTGCTCTGTGTTCCATAACACAAGTAGTTAATGTTATGGATTTAGTTTGGATTGTGATGTTAATTAAATAGAACACGGACTGTAATATGTTGTAATATGGCCCTAGAACAATCATAATCAAATAATCAAATCACAGTATTTCAAGGTATTTTTGAAGTAACTGATTTCTGGATGATATGATGAAGTACCAAAATATTTTTTAATTTTTTTTATCTCACAATAGTTGAGCTCTTTTTGCATGATTGGTCTATCCCTGTAATTAATTGGATAGTTCTGGTGGAGCCTGTAGCAGTTTTAGATTTATGTTGAGCCCTGTCTCTGGTAGTATGACATGACATTATTAAGTAGGAGTTAACAATAAATTGAATTAATTTGATGAATTCAAGTTTTTGTTTTTGGACAATGTGAAAAATCGCAAAATCCAGATTTGAAATACCTCTTCCATCCATAAACCAACACCAGCAACTCTCTAGAGTTACCACAATACTGTGGGTAGCACTGTTTCTGCATGTCTGAGCTCTTCTAATTAAACAAGTGTGAGTAAAGACAGCATCTAAAGATGACAAGATAATACCACAGAATACTCATGATACTTCAGTCATACAGACATAGTGTCATTTTGCAATTTCTGCCGTAGAAAATCAGGCTGTGCAAAATTTGTAAAAGGGCTGTTAAAACAAAAAGTAGCAGCATTACATACTTGTTATATCAGCAGCGACAGAAGCATTCAGTGAATGTGTGTCTCATTCTACCAACACAGTTTCTAAAGTACATGTAAAACAACTAACGACACAAGGGACAGTAATGTAGACATAATACCCATGACATGGTAAACATGGTAGAAATGCCTGGTTTGTCAGTTTGTTGAAATTAATTGAATTGAAGAATTGAACCTCTAAACTGCAAGTATTTTGCAAAATTGGCATTACAGTGTTTGTACAACAAACTGAGAGAAAATTGTGGTGCAGCTAAAGAAAGTAATGTTTTACTCTCTTGACCAGCTGAACTTGCAGCCTTGCACATGCCTGACCATTTTATTGATGGGGACTGAAAGCTTAACAGCATCTGCTTACAGACTTACCGCTGATCACATGGGTTGCATAATAGCTCCAGGGCCAAAAAAGTGCTAGTACTGTTATTACTATAATAATAATAATAATAATACAAATCTTTTCACATACCGTACTGTATTACAAAATATACTAATAAATAATGGTAATAATAAAAATACTCTTGCAAGTACTGCTTTTTTGTTACTGTTGTAATTTGCATATGTAGTTCTAATAAAGCAAAGTATTTTTGAATGATGTTTTTCAGTGTGCTCATGTAAAAAAAAAATGAAATCATCCAGTAAACTGAAAAAAAGACATTGAAATAAAGAAATGTTTAACCATATTGTCCATTTATTTATTAAACAAGACAGTTTTAAAACTTATAACCTTTATAATTTGAAAACAGGCTCTTACAACGTGATAGTTTTATGAAAAAATTGACAAAATTGCTAACATTCACTAAAACTTAATTTTTAAACCTCTGGAGCAGATAAAAACAGTAAATGTGAAAGGTTAGACTTGTAGGCTAACATAACTTTTAGGTTGTATCATATCCTTATGCTTACCTTGCAGTTAACAATAACCATAATATCTCAAATACTTGGTTTTAACTCGGAGCATCTCTAGACTGTCAGCATGTGTCATTTTAATTGATGCAACTGTATGCTGCCTGAGGTGTGTTATAAATTTAAATGAATTTATTTAGGTTTAAATCTTGTTTAGGTTTTAGATTGATGACCTTCCAGTTCACTCATGGAAATAAAGAATATGCTTTTATGCCTTCAGTAATTTTTAGGCAATATGTGATAAATGTGATGAAACTATTTAATACTACACAGAATCAAAATATGGTTGAAAGAGGAAACTAGAGGAAAAACAGATTTTTGGAATTCTTCATTTCAGTAAAAAAAAAAGTTTATTTGATTGCTATATAATTAAAGCTTGATGACATGGTAGGCTCCAGCTTTATTTTAAAGTCCGTCTGTATAATATTCTGCAACAAACCACCAAACACACATTGCAAATTATCCTAGGGGATTCTTGGTTGATCTGTACAAAATTCAGCCCATTGAAAATCAGTCAAATGCAAAGAATTTCAAAATGTGCAGAATTGAGCCTGAGGCTCAAACTTCAAACTGAAGTTTGATTTCATAACTGAAGCTATTTAAAGATCCAGTGTATAGACTTTAAGCTTATCTATTTGCAAACATATAATATAATCTTTGTAAGTATATTAAACCATAGTGTACATGTGATCTTAAAATTATCAGTTTATAGTTACTGTGGCAGCAGAGAAAGGACAAAAAGACTTGATAACAAGTTTTGCATTTGTATACCATAGTGACATTGGAATAAAACGAACAAAAAGACTCACCCCAATCGAAGGTTTGACAAGGGAGGTGGGTTTTTTTTTTTAAATCTGCAGCTGGGTGAAGTTTGCTCCAAGTTTGCTAACCAGTGTTACTAATGGAGGATCATACACAGATGGGCACCATAGTTCGACACGATTATAGAGGAGGGCACAGCGAGGCAGTGTTTTGTTGCTTGCATTCTATTACCTTACCATAAGATGCCGCTAACCTTTGAATATAGACAAAGCTACAAGATTTTACGATGTCCTTTAGAAGTCTATACCTGATTTATTTTGAGAAGACTGACATGAACTGGGAAATATTCAGAATTCTTGGTGAGTTGGCGTGGAATGACTGGTCTATACTGGTTGTAGATGGATGGATTCTTTTTGTGATGTAAATTGTATTTAGAATAAGTGGCCTCCCTCTTCTATTAATGAAAAACTTATTTGACTTTTTCTCTTACAGATACCTGCAGATTTACAACTATGGATGAAGACCTTACAATACCTCACGATATTGACAAAAACTGTACCATATCAATAGCAGAAGATGAAAAACAAAAGGTAAAAGACTTTGTGTACAAGCATTTCAAAGAAGTGACTGATGTGTCACTCTTCAGTAATACCGAAGACTCAATTAAAGAACATGGAACTTCTACAAAGAAAGAGAAGCTCTCTCTCAACAAGGCCCATTGTAAGATTCAGCAAGGGGCTGTTTTCTCTGGAAAGATTCTGAGCTTTGAATGCTCAGTGTGTAAAGACAATACAACATATAGCCCCAATGATCTCCTCAAGCATTTTCGAGCAGCTCATAAAGAAACCCTGCCGACATACCCTTGTGACCTGTGCTGTTTTGTCACAAATGAGTTCCCTGCTCTTCAACGTCATCGAATTGAGCACAGGAATACCTTGGTCACATGTGAGCTCTGCAACAACGGTGTTCAATACTCTTTGCTTTTGCTTACCAGACATTACATCATGTGTCACAGTCAAAATGGACAGTTCAACTGTGACTGGTGTGGGTTTATAACTTTTGATGCTGGTACGTTTGTCCAGCACATTCATCATCACAATGAGAGTCCTTGGAAATGTTCAAAGTGCAGACACATCAGCTTGAACGAAGAGGATTATCAGAAGCATATGAAAGCTCACTTGGGTACCTTCCCATTTACTTGTCAGATCTGTGGATATGGTGCAGCAAGAAATGAGTACTTAAAAAAACACATGGCAGCTGTTCACAAAGAGGAGGCTGGGAGAAGGAATTTATGGAAGGCTGTAGAAGACAGTACATCAGTAAACTCATCTTTAAACTTAAATCGTTTGCTAAAAAAGAGTAGTGAATCACAGGAAGCTCAAAGGGTATTAAAACTCAACTGTCTTTCTGCGAGTTTACCAAACCAAAATGGCAGGCTAATCAAACCAGATACATCCTTAGAGGAAACCTACCACTTGATGGATGGGACTATGGCAAAAAAGGACAACAAGAATTGGGGCAAAGTCTCTCAGAACACAGAGCAGATGGTTCCGGTGATGTTGCAGGAGTGTGACAGTTCTGCAGGATCTGATGCTGCAAGCCACACCAGTCCCAATGGACTGACTGTTCTAATGGTTAAGAACAAAATATCTCTTCCCCCCAACTGCACAACCAAAGTGATGGGATTCAGGATGGTGGATGGCAAAAAACATTTAGTTCTTAAAGTAATACCAACAGCAAAGCAAGACTCATCCGCTCAGAAACACTCCTCACTTGAAGATATGGGCTCCTCAGCACTAGCCGCTCATCAGTTGGATAAAAGTAATATTCCTGAGAATGTGGAATGCTTCAATAGCAAGAGCTCAACATCACGTTGCTTTGCTGTTTCACCCAGGAGTGGATCTTGTATACAGATGGATCAAGATGACATCATGGCCGTAAAAGTAAAAATTGAGGAGGAAGAAACCTCTGTTTGCAACCTTGATTCCAGCTTGCTTAGAGATGATGATGGGGAAGAAATTAGTCCTTTACCACATAGGTCTTTACCTTGTGCAGATACATTCTATCCCATTGCAAATGAATTTCATCATGTGGGTGACCAAAGTCACCCAAATCAAACAGTTTGCTCAGACAGAAGTAAGGTTGATAGTATTACAGTCTCTGCAACATTTAATTCGGATGCAACCAGTCAATGTGGTTTGAAAATCAATGATACTTCAACAGAGTGTAGTGTTAAAGTCACTGGTGTATCTTCACTCTCAAAAGTTGCTCAGGAAATAGTGCTTTCCAAACAGGTCTCCAAACAAACAGTTGAAAACTGTAAAACTGCAGATGAGTTATCAATGACTGAAGTATCAGATAATCTCATTGATGAACTCAAATGTAAGTCCTCTTGTAACACTAAAGTAAATGACCAATTTCCTCTGAGTATTCCTGGAAAATATAACCCTAGTATGTTTAGAACTGATATTAAATGCAAAAATGACCAGCAAACCAATTCAGTACCTCCATTAGAGGCATCCACACCATCCTCAGGGGACTGGAGAGAAAGTGTCATGGGAACACAAAACTCACCAAGACAAGAAGTATTCACTTTTCATAATTATTCCAAGGAAAAATTGAGCCCTTCACCTACCACTACGCAAAACTCTGACAATATTAACAAACATTCAGCGGACAAAGAGAGTGCATGTGAATCACACATAAGTTTGACATTGGCAGAATTTCCAGAGCCATTCATAGAAAGTGGCAATAGAGAAAATTTAACTTTTAGAAGATTTAACACTTTTGAAGAAAAAGTGTCAGATGGTGATATCGAAGCAGATGGGTGCATAGTTGATGACTCTTCCACTGAAGATGAAAATCCTGAGTCAGTGCTTCAGGACTTTAATATTATAAAAGTTGAGGAGGAGAGCATACCTATATCCCCAAAACAATCAGAAATAAAAAGTAGCCCAACTTCTATGGGTAGTTTTGTTGAGAAACATTCAGAGTCAATAGTTACGCAGCAAATCAATAAGGAAAAAGCTGGATGTGTAAGTACAAGCAGTGATTCTTTAAAACAAACAAAAACAACTCTACGAATTCTTCAGTTACCAGAGGGTCAGCAGCCAGTGCTACTGAGGACTTCTGAGAATCGATTTGCCATGCCAGTGCAGGTCAAGGCCACCGCAGGATTCAAACTCTTAACAAATTCTGCAAATCCTCAGATCAACGTATCCTACATGAAGACAGGGTTGGAAAGATCATGTAACCCTACTGGTGCAAGTCTGACTCCAAATAGCAGGAGGATGGGTGTAACTGCTCAAAAGGCAGGGGCCCCTGAAAAGGGGGCAGCACTTCTTTCTGCTGCTCAACAAGGTGTTAGCACCACATCCAGTCACTACTTAATCAATCGCCCTGGGTTAAAGGGTCCTGTACTCTTGTCAAGCACACCTCATAATACACCTTTAGAAAAAAACACAAAGACACAGCCAACTTGCTACTTAGTACAGGGGTCCCTTCCATTTGTTCAGAACCCCAGTACTCCTGCTCTCAGATTGGCAGGTGCACAAATACCTCTGAACTCACGGCAGGTTCTGGCCATGCCTGTAAGCTCTACAAACAAACCTAGCAGCCTGCAGACTGGCCGGCAGGCATTCTTGCTCCGATACATTTCTCCATCCAAATCAGGCCTACTTTTGAACAACCAAGATGCCAAGAATGGGACTCAGTATAGCCAAACTAGTGAAAGTACTGGAAACAAGGTCATTTTTAAAATTGTTACACCAACTGGTAGCTTTCTTACAAGTGGCAGTCCCACGTCAAGCAGTCAGCCTTTGTTTTTGGCCACCAGACCTCAGACCCAGTGTTTTTTGGTGTCATCTAATAAAACTAATTCAAATGTATCCAATGGAATAAAGAAATTTATCACCATACAAAGTACTGCACAAAAAGATGTCAAGGAAAGTTTAGTTTCCCCCTTTAAGATGAATGTGAACATACCACCATGTGAAGCAGAGAAACCTGTCCTTGCTCCAAGATCAATTCGGCCTCCAAGCCAAAGGAAAAGATGCAGAAAACAATTATTTGATGAACTCCCTGCAATGGTGCATAAAGCTAGAAAACTCTCAAGTAAAATACTGCCTGATAAAGAGACTACTGTGTATTGGAAACCTGTGTCCAAAGAAGTTGAGAGGACATTAAGACTTGCCCCATTCAATTCTCTGCAGCAAATCAGATGTCCACGTAGATACCAGCCTGTCGTGGTGCTAAACCACCCAGATGCTGACATTCCTGAAGTGGCCAATATCATGAAAGTAGTTGACAGATATAAAGGTGCTGTGACGAAGGTCTCTCTCTCTCAGAAAACAGTACAAGCTCTATCTGAGGTTGGTGCTTCTTTGACCAAAGGTATGTCATCTCACAGCGATCATCCAAGACCTCGGCCCATTCAAAGTTCTGTCCGGGAGCGATTCCTCTTGAGACTGAAGTTACGAAAGAAAAGCAGAAAAAAGTACGAGGTAGTGAAAAGTTTGTCAGGTTGCAGACAGGAGTCTGTAGTGTTTGAATGTTGGTTTTGTGGTAGGCTCTTCACCAGCCAGGAAGATTGGATCGGTCATGGTCAGCGGCACCTCATGGAGGCAACTCGTGACTGGAATAAACTGTTTTAAAAGTTTTCCTATACTTTTAAATGGATTGATAATCTGTCCTTTTGTGGTGGAACAAATGGTTGAAGTTGTATATTTTTTAGTGACCTTCCATTATATGTTTATTCGATATCTGATGCTAATACATGTATTCTTAAATTGATCATAGCTTATCATTTTATAGGTGTATATTCTGGTAAATTATACACTGCA
>KV751381.1:1617171-1629189 GCA_001698575.1 Mola mola | reverse complement strand
TATGAGAACTCACTACAAAGCATCATCCCTGCTGCCATAGTTATCCATATTAAACGCTGCTGTAACTCCAACAGTTATGAGAGGGATTCCATCACTTACAAGATAAAATCTGTGAGAAAAAGAAAGAATAGAAATTATAAAGAACTAAATCCAACTTGTGGACTTTGCAGACTAACAATAGGGGCCAAGAGACAGAAAAAAATACATCCGAGTACAGTAAAGTATCATTTTCTATTTGTGGTTACATGTGTGGCCGTTCCTTGAAAAAAACAAAACAAATGTTTTTAGTCACATGGCTCAAAGGACAGCAGTGTTGGTTCCCCATGTTGGTCATAACTGAAATCTAATCTAGTAATCTAATAACTCCTTTTTTATAATTTTATTAATGGATTGTTTGATGGTTTGATTAGATCATGTAAATCTGGTGTTTCTAGGTTTAGTTCTTTTTTTTTTTTTACTTTAGCTGTTTCCATTTCCACTCTTTATGCTATGCTAGGCTGAACATTTTCTCACTCTCACCAGTTTTTCACATTGGTTTTATTTGGAGCCAATAAAGCTTTCTTTCAGAGAGCCCATAAAGCTTCCTATCAGAACAAAAAACGTAGTTTTAAAAATGCAAAAGAATTTAAAGCCAGCTTATTTTTGCAGTCTGGTTAGGTTTACATAGCAAACCCGTAAAAAAATACTTGGTTAGGTGAAAGAAAAAACTACTTGTTTATGCTTAAGCAACAAAACTATATGCAGTGTATTTCTAAAGGTACTTCCTTAGGTTTAAGAAGAGTTTAGGATTTGGTTTAAAAACAGAGCCTTTTATAACCATTAGTTGCATACTACAGAGAGGGTTTCTGGGAGAAAACCTTAAAGGCCGACTTTATTCTAGAAAAATTCATCCAGCTGACACTAAAGGTGTAACAATATGTTTTAACAACGATACGATATGCATCACAAATACATGGTTAATGATACAATACAATATCGATTCATTTATGGTGATTTGACATACAGTTACTTCTTTCAGTGAAAAAAATAGAGGCCTTGCATTTGTGTTAATTTCAGCAGCTAATTTAGATTAAGTCTTGAAGGCTGTTTACATGGAAACAAACTCAAGAGAAAATGGTAAACTAATTTTACGTTTGTCTGTTCCTTTACATGATGGATGATGGCATATTGGGGGCTTGGAAATGCAAACTTTTAGGCCATAGATAAAAATGTTAGTTTTAGTCACATTTTGGTCACTTCTATTCTTCTAAATTTTATACTAGTTGTACACAGTGAAAAGCCATTACACTTTGGTTAATTGTTAGTATTTACTTTTAGTCAAAATATTTTCTCTCTGTAAACTAATTCAATATAGGCTGTGCTGTTGTTTTCATCATCTGGTGCTGCAAGAGTAACATGGCTCATTCAAGAAAAGAGCAGCAAATTAGGTGTGTTTGGTAAAGCAAGAATGAGCACACGCTGAGTGGAAACAGAAAGCTGAGTATGCTCACAGCAGTGTTCAATTTTGGACAGCTATTTTAGAATTTTTCTTAGTCTATAGAGGAAATTTAGATGGATAGATAGAGATAACTACAGTATTTAAGCTTAAGTTTAGGGTCAGAACACGTTTTCATTTTTCTTTTAACTATCATCCTGTAGAAAACTTGTAAGCTTTGTTAAAATGTAGAGCAGTAAAGAAGCTGGTTCTGTAAACAGAGACAGTAGGCACCAACCACAACTAATAAGTAGCTCAAAATTCTCTTTAATTCAACTATACAATGAATTTCATCTAAATAACTCAACAGTAAGATTTTACCCATTTCAAACTTCTCATTTCATGGCCTTCACACTGAGATTTGTCATAGTCTGCTGACAGGGTGACAGTAGGTGCAGCATCAAGCAGGTGAGGAATGTTGGTTACTATTTGCAAGGGCACTTTTCATTCAGTGAAGAACTGAATGAAAATCAGTTGACTATTCAATCCAAAATCAGCTGAGGATCTGTGGAAGGGGCTTGAGCTTCTGCTATAATCCTTCTAATGCAACACAGTTCCACATAGCAGGACAGTACCAGTTGTTACTACAAATGGAAGCAGTCATGACTAATTCATGCATTGCAAATTAATGATGTAATCAGAACATGCTCAACCCTATAGGCTCAATTCACATGCACTATGGTGCACGTGAACGGCTGCTTGCTACTTCCAGCTTACCTGAGAATGGTTGGTTTGGTGCGAGTCTGTGCCAGCCCACTCCTGTTCTGAGTTTGAAGTGGGTCTTTGCATACTATTTTACAGATGTTTCTTGCAATGAATGTGAGCCACAGCATGGTAGACAAAGAAGCATAGTGGAGCACAATGCCAACCTAATACAGATAGAAGACGGTTATTAAAAGCAATAGTTCATTACCCAAATAAGTACATGAGAGTATTAAAGTTCTGTACATGAAACTAAGAGAGATGGGTAATCACCAAAAAATGCACTCAATACAATTACTTTTGCTTCACAATGTTAAGTTAACAAAATGGCTGAGGAATTAATAAATGAACATTAGCATCAGAAATGCATCACAGCAAAAACTGTAATTGTTATAACTTAAAAAGGTTAGCATTAATGTACAGGTACACAAACTGACCCTGTGCTGCTTTGCTTTGAGCTTAACACATATTGTGATTACATTGACTTTATGTTTGACTTCTGAAAATACAGTAAAACTGAGCAATTTCAAAATCATTGAAGATATAGGCAGCTCTACTGAAATTTAACAAAAGTAATTGCTTTTTTTGTTCTTTCTTTCTTGTAAATTGGGTTGTTAGTTACGTAAAGCCATATGCAGTACAGTTCCTACACAGTAATTACTCCTCTTATCAGTGGGGCAGTAAGGATGACAATTCAACTAAAAAAAATGGATGAATGATTACTGCATTTGGAATGACTTCTTTCCCCCATAGACCATCATCATAAAATACACATCTGTAAAAAATGACAAGATACTTCAAATTGTCAATTATGGCTCTTTCTAGTAGGACTTTTTGATCCATAGTTTTACATTTATGAAGCTTTCTTTGGACCAGTTAATAATCAAGTAATCCATAATCTCAGACATCATTATAATGCTGCTGTGCATATTCAGTGGGTAGCATAACCAGGAAGAAATCCAGAAGATAGAAACCTTTGGACTTTATAGGCACCATCTTTAAATTTAGTATCTAGTTCCATAATGGTTGTGGTATAGTGTTACAAAAACTGGAGGACGTGGACGTCCACACACAGCCAATGCCCTGATAGTGAAATACATCATATAGACACTTTAAAGTTGACTTAAAGTTTTTGCATGGCTGTTTGTTGACAATGATTCAAAGAAAAAACAATACAGTCTGGGGGATTGAATACCTTTAATAAGCACTGTTCTGTATGTTTGAGCCAGAACACACTTAAACTGAATGACAGCGAGATGATAGGGAGAGCCACAACAAAATTGGCTCATGGATCAGTATGGTGATGATTTAAGTGAACAATACTATGCTAAAGAAGTAGGAAAATTACACTTACAATTCGACACACAAAAGGTAAGTTGATCTGATTGATGCCCCCGGCAAAAACTCCGAATGTCAGCCCCGTGTGAAAGAGGAAGTTGAGAAGTGTGTGCCAGCCACTCCTGCTGATACGGATCACGCTGCAAACAATGAACAGTTACGAGATACAAAGGTGGACCTCCTTTTTTGTCATACCTTTTCAACAATCAGTATCATCTTTGGCTTAACATGCCCTTGTGTGTATTACTATATTGAGAAATAATATGGGCTATATTGATATGAATAGCAAAGCTACATTAATGCAAGGGTAATGACTGTCAGTTATATGAGGCAGTTTGTGTGAACTTATGATGTTGTGCTTTCCAATATTTTAATAATAATCCTCATAAGCATAGTTAGAGCTGCGTATTTTGATTAGCTATTTGTTCTTGCCCAATAAAACCAGTGAACACTAAGGACATTTTAAATGGTCAGTCATGATGTAAACCTCAACACAAATAAGAAGTATATGCTCCAATTTTTTTAAATCAACCTTAAAACAATACCTGTATCCCATTTATACACTAAACGCATTATTGTTTTTGCTATATGCTTCCTATCGCTTTTGACCCTGAGGTGAACTTTTATTCAAGAAATTTGTGAATCTCCTCATGTAAAGCTCATTCCAAAACTGCTCTGAATATTAAAGTTCAGTAGTCTAAGATATAAAGGTTTTTCAACCAAAAACTGTACTGTCAAAACAATGCAAAAATACTTCACACTGCACAGACAATAAAAATAACAACCTACAGTCAAGCCGACTAGACAATGACTAACAACAATGGAAAAACAAAAATCGCAATCATGCATTTTATCACTACCCTCATAAAACACTCATCACTGCTGAGTTGCTCCAGCTCTGACAACTTAGGGAAAAGGCAGGGTCACTATAAACATGAGGAATTTTAATGTCCTGACTTTGCTTTATTTTAACATGTTGTCCATCGTGTCCTAAAGACTAAAGTACCCAGAATGGCCCAAATCCAAGACAGATTGAAATTCATATAAATGGGGATAACATCGCACAACTTTCAGATAATCTCTGACTGATTAATGGTGTGGTTGTTCCCATGAAAGTAAAGTTCAAACCCTGTCTAATTTACATTGTCAGTTTCAGAAATTTAAACAATTGTCAGGTTCCATGCCTGCCAAGAAATAGGGTATTACAATCTGAGAGGGCCAGGACACACCAAGTCAACAATCCGCCATGAGGAATATCTGTGGGTGTATGACCCCTTTTTTGGTGTCTTCTGCACCATTGGCATTGTCTTTCCTGGTAGGCAATTTTTCAGCCGTTTCAGCGTCGGGTCATCGGGTCGGGCAGTAAGCGAGATCACTCTAATTTAGCTGTCATCTTAGCAAATGAGTGCATGCAAACAGAGATGGTTTCACCCATTTAGTACAGTTACTCTGCCTCTTACTTTCTTCTGTCACAACCAAGAGGCCAAGGGCTGACAAGACCGTCCCCTTTTCATCTTCTTATGAGCCACATTCTTTTAGTCCTTTGAAAATAATAAGCAAACGCTGTTTTGTTTACAGTTTACATGTCCACATATTTTTTCCAGATTCCATTATTTCCCTTATTCCCATATTGAGGCACACAGACTACCACCCCTTCTGGTCTGGAAAGGTATTTCAATGTCTGCTGACATTTTAGCAGTGAGTTCCATTTCAACTTTTTCGCCCAGACATACACGTTGCAAGGCAACACAACAAGGACATTGACATTGGGTTGGTGTGTCCGAGCCCTTATACATGATTAATGAGAGCTTTAAGGTCACCAAAATGGGATGGCTGTGGTTCAGGTCAGATTGTAGGATCGGCAGTTCAATTCCTGACCTGCAAAAGTCTCTGAGCAAGATACAAAGTTGGGGTACACCCAGTTCATCGAAGGGCTCACATTTAGAGACACATTCGCACCTATGGGCAATTTTAGAGTAACCAATTAACCTAACCCCCAGTTTTGCATGTTTTTTGGACTGTGGGAGGAAGCCGGAGAGTACCAATGCAGACACAGGTGCGTGGTCCTGACAGAAAGGCCCTGACCCGGGAATCGAGCCCAGGACCTTCTCGCTGTGAGGCGACAGAGCTAACCACTACACTACTGTGCCACATTTTTGAATTTTTGTGAATTGTTAACTGTGAACATTGTTGTAATGCACTTGGAGGAGTCAAGCAGATTTGAAAGGAGTTATATAAACACAGTGTATTTTGTATTTTAGATTGTATTTTTTATAATAAGAAACTGTCCTCTTCTTACCTGTGGTGGACAATATAGGTCATAATGGAAACAAGCAAACAGAGCAGCATAACTGCTGTGCAGGCGTAAACTACTGGATGCAGGTAATCCCCAGGATAAGGTGGGAAAGATAGCACTCTCTTTAAATCCTGTAGAGTAACACAAGTTTTAAAATAGAGCACAATAATCAGATCTACAAAAAATGATTATACATCGAAAAACGCAGAAAACCATGCTCTTATTCAATAAAAAAAATATGCAGATTAAAATTTGAAATGCTTGTGATGCCAAAGGTTTGCAGCAAACTGTCCAGATGGCATTTGTTGATCAGAAATTGGTCAAGAATTGGTAGGTGTATTTGTCGGCCTACGTTATTGAGCTAAAAAGCAATTTAAGAAATATCTATGGGGCCATTATTGTTTCAAAACATTTTGCAAATTAAAGCGGAGAGTTTATTAACTGTATCTCAATCTGTGTATACAATAACATTTTTCAATGTGTAACTGAATCTGGGAATACAGGTGTCATCTCTTGTCCAGGTTCCTAACTCATGTTTTTATTTTGAATCATTATTCTTAGTTAGCGCTTGGTTATGTGTTCCCTCACTTACTGTTTTTCTCTCTCTCTCTTCCCCCTGTAGTAAACACGCCACCTTCATTGTTGGTCTTCCCGCTGTTGTGTCCGTCTAATCCGCATTAATATGATCCACCTGTGCGTGCCCAATCACGTTTACCTCCTCGTGTATATAATCCCCTAAACATGTTTATTTGAGATGAAGGTCTCATGTTTTTGACTTCGATTTTTGCCTAACCATTCTGGAACTGTTTGCCAGAGGCCATTTTGTCGCTGCCTGTTTACCCAACCCAGCCCCTTGGATTTGTCTGCCCCATATGACTTTCTGCCTGTGTACTGAGCCACTGCCTTGATTAAATACTTCTGAAACTTTTTATTGCCCTGTCTGTGAGTCGTGCTTTTGGGTCTTTATTCTGCTGTTCTGTCAATAGGTACCAAGATTTGTAAAAATGTATATTAATCTGTAAATGATTAATTAGAATCTTTGTGTGTGACCAGATTTGTAAATGTGTAAAAAAATATAAAGTAATGTACATTTCTATTCACAATTGTACTGAGATTAATACATATGTAAATAAATTTGCGTTTAGAAATACTTAAGTATGAAATATTTTTTGAGTTTTAGATATACAAACATATACAATCTCATGTTTCTGTCTATTACAGAGGTGGTGGCAGGACAGCCTAGCCTAGTAGCCCACTCAACTCACTTTTATTTGTAAAGCACATTTAAAAACAGCTCACATTGACCAAATTGCTATACAGATTAGAATAGGTAGCTAAAAGCACACATACACAACGTAACCATCAGGTTTACAGCTAAACATTCAAAGATGAGACAGCGACAAGGAAAAGAAAAAAAAAATGCTTCAGGAGGACTGAAATGCTAAAACAACACAAGTGAATGAATGTTTAATAGAATATTCCATACAACTAATTACAAAAGAAACACAGTCTGTGATTTCTGAATCTGTGATGTAATGGGGTGCATTAGTCTACATGGCATGGCTAACCTGCACATTAGCAAAGGCACCATTAATGCTAAATGGTATATACAGGTTTGGGAGCATCATATGCTGTCAAGTACACAAAGTCTTTTTCATTTTCAGTAAAACAATGATAAACAATGATAAACAATGCCAAAAAGAGTCCTAGTGGACTGCCGGCAATATTATCTTGTCACCCATTTGAAATGTTTGGCTCATTATGAAATGTGAATGACGGAAACTTGAATCCCACATTAAGGAAAAATTTGGGAAAAAAATCACTACCAATATCACAACAATTGGGCACCTCAGTTCCCAATTTTTTTTTTTTTTAAAGAAGAGGCAATGCAACAAAGTGGTAAACATGATACTGGCTAGCTTTTTTTGAAACATGTTGCTGCCATCAATTCTAAATGAGGATACTTAAACTCAGTAAGCATGTCAACAATTGACATGTTGTGTGTGTGCTATTTTCAATTCAATATAGGGTTTCATTGGTTTGCCAGTCATCACATTCTGTTTCTATTACATTTTACAAAATAAGGTTGACATTTTTTGTACCATTGCTTTTGTGCTGTGTCTCCAGTCACTGTTATGGTTGCCAGATGTGGTCAGCGAGCACATGATTTGTTGGTTGTACAAGTATAACAAGGACAATTATACAGGACTAATATGTGTAACGGAGTCATGTATTTGTTCATTATGTGTAATATAACTACACAACATCTGTAAATAGTTACAACCAAACATGTTAGGCTTCTAAGTCATTTGTCATTTTTCTCCACTGTTGAGGTAAGCTCCATCGTTGTCTGACATGTACACGTTTTAGCCACTATGTTCTTAGCTTACTTTTGTGTATTATGTTAAAATATTTCTGTACTGTTTAATTTGCAGAGGAGCCGAAACTGAGAACATAAGCAGAGAATTTTGTTTGTCTTCACCTGTTGTGATGTGTGCTTTTTTCTATGTTTTATTTTACTGATAATGTACGGCACCCCTTTCTGTCTTTGCTCTCCACGGGACAAAGGAGATGAAACTGAGGGCATAACTAGAGGATCTGTTGGTGTTCACCTGTTGTCAGAGAGAAAATAAAATAAAGATCGCCTCCAGAGAGATTCTGGTCTGGTCCTCTTTATCCAGGAAACACAACGCAGAAAACACTAGCCACCACACACAAGCATGAGCTAGCAAATCTGGCAACTTCACTGTGATGACAATGCTGTGATTGTTTCAAATTGAAGAGACTTCAGTAGTTGTATCACATCATGAATTATAACATCGCTTATAACAACCAAATAACGATGTATTAGGAAGCTTCAAAGGTGTTGAATAGTAAATTTTTTTATCAGTCAGTTTACCCATTTCCAGTCTGTTTGCCATTTCCTGAATCCAGCTAAAACTTTATAAACCAATATAAAACTGGAACTGATCTTCTCTCTTCACTCATCATAAAAGCTGGTCCATTCTCATTCTGAACAGAAATATCCTAATCTGTAGCTCTCTGCCTCCAGCTTCTGAATCTGATGTGAATATGTAATTTAAAGCAAACAGCTTTGAGAAGGCTTGTAAAAGAAAATACTCATGTTTCCTCCAGGAAACGTGATTATAACAGTAATATCTGCTACTAACATGCTGCCATGAACCATCAGCACTCATTACTTCCAGGGTCAATCATGCTTGTCATTACGACACATGAAGTCTGCCAACTTGGAATATGCCATATTTCCACAGCCTTTTTTAATTACGAGCATGTGAATGTAAAATATCAATGGCATTGTTTAAGCAACAACTCTCAGCTTGCCATGGATTTATACCAGTGCATACTATAGTTGTAGTGATGCCCGACTGCACTGACATCATTCTTAAAATAACTCAGTCATTAAACATGTAAAACATGGTAATAGGGACTTCAGTGTCTCCTGAAATGTGAAATCAAATTATAACAAAAGGCAGACCATCAGGCTTTGTTAGAGAAGCTTTACATTTGTCTTCTGGAACTGTTGTCTCATAAGCAAATTGCCCTGTTCTAAAAAACATTTATTGTCCAGGCATCAGATCGGATGAGAGGAGCTGCTCTTACTGGCCACTATGAAAATCAGCTAAAATCCACAGGTTATTTCCTGCAGATCAATGAATTATCTAGTCTAACATCTTTTTAAATTGAAGAGAAAAATCACAACATTCCAACCACCAAGACAGTTACCTTTATGTCAAACTGTCCTAACCCAAAAATATTTAATTTACTATCATAGAAAACAGCACACAATCACATTTGGAAAGCAAAAAAATACTGTTTGTGTTCAAATCACATTAATTTGTTAAAGTTTAAAGTCGTTCTGTTGGTGTAGGCATTCTAACAAATATTGCCATCCTTTTAACTACCGGAGGGCATTACAACACACTGCAAACAAATAACCTACATACTATCATGTTGACATGGTGTATGCATTAGCTAACACACATCCAGCACACACGCAGCAACATTAGCATTCATTTAGAATCGTGTCCTTCTAAAGAATATACATCCTTTCTTGTTTTATGATTTTTTCTGGTTATGGCCACCAACCTAAATTTAAATGGACAATGTGCACTTCTGAGTATCTGTCCATTGTTCCTTGATATCCATGCCGTGTTACTGACTTGGAAGTACAGTAGCTACAAGTGAATGTATTCCAGTATTCACTCTTTTTTTTTTTTTAGCTCTGTTTGATCACCAACTCCTGAGAAGCTGTGCATATACAGTAGCTGTAAGGCATAAGATTGAGAAAAGCTCATTAACTAAACCCCACATCCCAAATATCTATGAACATTCAAATAAACTGATTTAAAAAAGAAAGAAGTCCATTTGCATCTGTATGAACATGACATTCCTTTTTACTTTTACAGTCGCTCTAAAGCTAAAGTGTAAAGAACCACAGTGCCTCAAATAATATATGATTTTATACAATTTGGATTTGAAAAACATTCCTTTTTTTTTAATTCTTTCAAAGCTATCAACCTATGTTTGAACAGGCAACTTAGGATCACATCTGGGACTGCTGTCCATTACTGATAAGGGGGCAATTTTTTTAAAATATCATTTTGCTAATTTAATGGCCTTCCTCTAACAAGAATGGGTGGGAATCACTGCTTGGCAAAAGATTCTTGTTCAGTGAGCCCATCTAGCAGCACAATGAGACCAACAACAGCTGAAGAAAAACTGTGCACAACCAGAATATTTTCATATCTAAATCTGTTAAGTAAAGCTTTACTTTAATTTATCTTATTCTATTTATTTATTAAGGAAAATTGGAATAAATGACATTATAAATTTGATTTGTTATATGGTTAAAAGAGCTTAAGAGAGGTTGAGAAATATATTAAACTCCCTGTTTACACTTATCTCCCAGCTGAATCCAGAACCAAAATAATAATAATAATAATAGTGCTGAGGACATTCTATGATGTAAAGAAGGGACTTCAACACAAAGCCATTATCCTCTTCATCTCAGTTGAAGCCAAACACACACTTCCATTTCAGGTTTCCCCCACAAAAGCTGACAACTTTATAATATAAAATGTAAATAATAGGTCAATCTGAAATATTGGTATATAGATGTGACATTGATGCCAATCTTCTATTATCTCTGTGTAAATTTTTAAATTATTTTAGTCTTTTTAGGTGATGGAAAATCCATGAAACATGTTTTTTTCTTTTAATCACTGCACTTGTACGAGTATTGTCTAGCCAAGATCAGATCACTTGGCTGTGGAGGTTGGACTGCACAGGAGGCTTAAAGAAAATGACTCATGGCACTATGGCATTCCCTCTGTGTTAAAAGGCAAAACGTGCCTTCAGACAACAGTTAGGCCCTGTCCTTTCTTTCACTGGAACACACTCCTGCATGTGCATAATTCAAGCTGAAGATTCCTGTGGAGACAAAAATCACGAGCTAACTTGGCTCCATCTTCATGACAGCGTCAACTCACTTTTCCTTTGTATTCTTAGGCCTTGTATTTTAGAGACACTGTCACGTCGTCCTCCTCTCATCTCTCTCCCACTCTGGGACAGCATGCTCTCTCATCATGCTCCACTGAACAACCCATCTATTAGACGGAGCATGACTGATTAGATCCTTTGCAGATCCCATAAAATGAAAAAACTACAGGCATGCACACAGAAGCAGCAGAGATCTGTGTGCACTACACTCCACTTATCTCAATTGACCTACCACGCAGTGTTCATAAGGTAAGATTTTATAATTAGGATTCTGACTCTAAATTTACAGCATCTGAGCTCTTTGGCAAAGACTAAAAGATGCTAAATTAAATGCTCTTATAAATGTTGAGTGGTCGTAGGTAGACGTTTTCTGTTTGCATTTCTGTGAGGTGCACCAGGTAAATCGAGCACTTGCTGATCCTGCTACACCAGCTGCCAAAAGTGCCATTATTTACTGTGCGATATCTCAGTTTCTGTGATCATACTTTAGGTCCAACTCTTTGTATCTGATCTGCAATGGCTCAGGGAAAACCTACTCTTTAGAAAATAATTGCAATGATGAACAACAATACTGGCTGTCAAGATGACAAGGTTAGATGACTAACCTGGTTAAACTAGCAGCTGATCCTTCTGGCTTCAGGTTGGCTAATGACAGGATCATACTAAAGGATAATTGGGCTGAGTCTGG
>KV751381.1:1606669-1617118 GCA_001698575.1 Mola mola | reverse complement strand
TTAGAGCTTTACAAATCAAGTTTGATATTTAGATTGAATATTTTAATGATTATGTCATGAGTGGGTCGCTCAGGAGGACAGTCGTATTGGCAACTGGCAAGATACAACAACTGTTGTGCTGGGCAGCTAAAATGGATGAAAGGCTTGCTATCATAATACTTGGCTGCGTTCCTCCCCTGGGCACAATAATCTTAATAAAATCTTGTAGTATGTGATGTGCCATTATTTTCATATCTTGCGTACTTGGGATTATATATCTGTTAGGATTCTCCTCATTTGCGTGATTTCACCGATTTCAAAATTGGTCAGGATTATAAAAATCCTGAAGTGTGAGCCTGGCATGAGCAGTAATTAGTTTCTGGTAATTTTGGCGAAAAAGACACTTAAGTGATTTAATGTTATCACTACTACAAAGCTAGGAAAGACAAGTTAAGGGAGTCTAGAGCCATGCTAGCAGCTCTATGAAGCTCTAGTTTTCATACTAACATACTCACTGTGATGTTAACATGCTGATTTTTGATGAGGACAAGGTCTCCATGTTCTTCATTTTAGTTTAGCATGTTACCATTCATAATACTACAACACTAATTAAAACAACAGTCTGAATCAAAGTAGCAACTTCCCATAATGTATATTCATTCTAATCGCCAAGTCCTAATTAAGATCACATTTTTTGAGCAACTATATTGAACTTGGGGAAAAAAAAGCTCATTAAAAGACAGACGATACGGTGCAATAGTTTTCACAGCCACAGCAGTTGATGCGACTACAGATTAACTTGGACATATACAGTAAAATGAGTAAAGTGTTCATTCAACTAATGCAATATGTAGCACTGATCCAATCTTGAGGTCTTGTTTTTGTGGGGCCTGAATGGTTTTAGACTCGTTTAGATAATAAAAAAAAAAAAGGGTTTTATTGTTTATGTGTTTATGGTACTACATAAATCATATAACCAAATCTACAGTAAAATTACCATAAATTATTATGACTAACAAAGGAGAAAATGTTGGAGAGACAGGGAAATTGAAGGAGCCCAGAGCTCATTTGTCCATCGGTAGCCCCTCATGGTTTTATCCTGTTCTGTTTGTTGACCTCTTTTATAAAATACAGCTATACTGTAGAAGTTGCTAAACATAAAATACTTATACTGTATTTCAGGGGTATTCTCTGAAGGTTCCCCTCTACTTTGGGTTAAACATTACATTTAAACTTAAGTATTACAAATATTTTTTACTAGACTCTTAAAACGCACCAAACATTGTTTAAGACAACGTAAAACCCCCATGGCAGCAGCACTTCCTGATGGCAGTGGTACCCACAGCTGGATGATGTGCCCTGCCACACTACAAAAAATACTCAGTGTGACATGAGGAGTAATGAAGAGCTTCAGGGGCCTCCAGGCCTCCCCGGATCACCACACGATCAAATATGCCAGAAGGTTTCAGTCCATGGGGGCCACCTTCCAAACCCCACAACTCAAAAGATCTACCAATAACACGCTAGACACAAGAGGTACATCCCCAACAGGTCATGTGTCTCGACAGGTAAGAGCCAAGCCTGAACCACGTTGGGGCCTTCATGCATTGAAATCTTTCGGGCACATTCTACCGAAGATCAATCCGATTTGGATGTGGAGAATTTTAAGGCCAGTTTGAGACTTTAAGCTTTTTCAAGCATTTCCAGAATGCCCCATATATGAGACTGCATCACATTTTCTCCACTAGAGTGGGCACCCTAGTTAACGTTGGGTGTCTGTACTCCAACTAAAGTCTCCAATATAATAGTTCAGTGCCAGTAGATTTAAAACGTCTTAAATTATTCTGGACCTGGATTATTTTGTGTATCGAGATTTTTTTTGTTAAATAAGAGAAAGTCACCATGGTTTTCTCCCAGCAAACTGTACTGCAACCATTCTTCCACCATGATGTAGTGAAGTTGAATTTGACTGAGTTGCCAGTAACTCATTGCTTCCATATGTGTTATGGATATGGAACAAAGTAGGTGCCCCTATCAGCACTGTTAATAAACATGGTGTGTTCACAGTGATTAGGCACACAGACAGCCATGAAAGATGATTCTGAAGGCAAAATGTCAGATATGATATGGCACCATAATGAAACTTGTATAGTGCAAGCATCTTACCATTAGTCTTAGTGGAGTTACACTTCAGGTGAGAAGCTCTGGTGTCTCCCGGAGGCCCTGCTGCCCCCTACCCTGCGCCCTCCGGCTCCATGTAGATCTGAAGATTATTAAATCGAATTGGCGTCCTCCCTCCGACACTCTTGGAGGATGATCCGCTCACAAGAGTTTGCCCAGCGGGCCAGCGCTCTTCTTCCAGCTCGGCAGCTCCACGAGCGGCGCTAACGGGCTGCCGCGGCCTCCCGGTCCCGTCTCCATCTGCACGGCGGCACTTCAGTAGCAGGATAAAAGCAGAGATGTTGATCCGCGCGAACCGAGCCTACATGTTCTATCGTTGTTTCCAGTTGAATAGCATACGAGTGTGGGCGGTTCACCATACAACCCACTGTTTCACAATACTGTGACATCTTCCACACACGACGAAAATGACAAGAAAACAGTGGCCATGCGCCAACAATATTAATTCTTAGGAATGAAGCGTAACTATTAATAGGACTTGACTGTACGTTTGCGTTCTGACCGATTTTGGCCACATTATTCACTTATTTCTATAAATATCAACAGAATAAAGACGTTAGTGGCTCACATGACAATGCAATGACAACATGAATAACGGCACTACGGAATGAGAAGCTGAGGTACCTGTGCTGGTGGTCCTCTACTCACAGCTCGGCAGAACGTAGACCCTCCTCAGTCCAGGTCAGTGATGATAGTGGCTACGCTCCATTTGATGCCAGCGACGGGCTGCATGTTACGTAGCAGCGAGGGCGGGGACACCCGTATGACGTGTCATTTATGGAGCGCACCTCTGATACGTCATGACGTGTGACGTCCCGTGTATTCTCCATCAACACTAAACACAGACCCACACATCGTTGATAATATATGTGTGTTTTCCACTGCAGCATTTATTTTCTTTTAAATTCAGTCCTGAAACTATTCTAATGTTTGTGTTACGCTTGTGAGTAGGGATACACAAATTTACCAGCTCAATATCGTTTTCAGCCGATATGGACGTGGATGATTATTGGTTTGGATAAATGAATTGGCATTCACCAAAGCCGATGGCCAATAGTAATCTGTTATGTCTCATTCATTTGGCACTGGCTACATCATACACATGGCTGCAGCTTTAATGATTGCCTCTGATGAAAATTCTGCTTTGACCTCATGTTTTTATGGGGGTTTTTTATGTACTATGACACACATGATTTATGTGTCATTTCAATTTGAATACACTGTGTGTTGTGTCTATAATAAATTCTATAAGTTAAGAGTCCCCTGCAGTAAAAAAAATGAGTTTTGTCCTTGTTTATCCAGTTTAATGTGTAGAAGGATGTATGTACACTCTGATACTGTACATACAAGCTGTTTTCTATAATACTGCTGATAGTGTCCCTTTTCACTGACCTCACTGAAAATCTGACATAAAGAGATGAGGCCTAGAGTATGATTTGTGAAGAGTGATATCCTACTTTAGCTCACATAGCACAAAATAATGCATGTTTGAGAAGTTGGACCATATTTAAAAAAAAAAAAATCTGTTTCTTTTTGTCTCTGATGTCCTGTGCTCCTCTGCCTCACCTCTTCCTGATGGACACATATTGTAGGTTTATTGTTGCTAAATGCTAACTGAAGACTGGGCTGGAGCACCAGTTGCTGTTCAAGCAATTAGAACATTAAATTTGAATTGCCAGGAGGGAGGGAGGGAAACACTGGGAGTGTGCTAAAATAAACACCAGAGTGTGGTGAAACCAGACACTGCAGTCTGTACTGATATCATGACAGATGCAAAATGACAAAACAGGCTTGGAGGAGAAAAAGACAAAGTGAGAAGAAGAGTAAATCTTAAAGTGGCTTTTAGTTGATGCTGAGAGCTTTGTGAAATGAAGTTCAAAGACAGATGCTGAACTTGCCTCCAATGCTGCATAAGCACCAAAATGCTAAATGCAAAGTACAAAAAAACCTCTTAACAGCTCTTGTATAACGTCGCTTTAACATTATTGTATAAGGCAACAACTGTATGAAAGCTTCACCCGGCACTGTGCTGATGTACTGACACACCCCGGAGTCCTCTTCTACATCACTGCACCCACGTAAGAAACGAAACCCTGGAGGTGAGCCAAAACAACATCTTCAGCTGCTCTTAACTTCCCCTTTAAAGGGAAAGTGCAACATTTTGAGGTTAGTAAAAAGACTGGACCCAGCAACTATCTTTCATAAATATACCTATTATATCATCTATGGTGTTATTGTATTTTTTGTGTAAACTTATTGTATTTCAAATCATTTTCTAAATCTACAGACGTGGTTGTAGTTGGTCTTAAGACCATCTCACATGTTTATATACTGTATATTTACTGACGTCATTGTCTTGGGAATACATTTTTAATCAGTGTAAAAGGAGAAGTACTGTGGGTTTAAATATTCTTCTATACTGAAAAAATTAAAAAATACAAGAAAGTAAAGTAGACTTTTCATGTCAGTTGTTTTAACTGTGGGTGGGTCAGTTCATTTAACCCAGTTAGCTCTGTGAATATGCTTGAGCTATAGAGGGAAAAACACCCACAGCCTTAAAACAGTTTCTTTGAGGTGAACCAGCATCATATGCTGTGGAAGAAAAAAGCTGCTCTGTGTAGACATGTGAGCAGATGAAAAAGCAAAGTGCAGTATGATGGGGAGGATCCCACATGTTTATCATTTAGTAACCTAAAAGAAAGGAACCATTTTGGGAATATTATACAGGTAAACATACCTTAACAGAAATTTCATGCTCTCATAATTTTCTTACTTTAAGCTGTAATGTTGAGTTCAATTTCTGGATAATGTGGCAGTTTATCATTGCATTAACTTGACCTCATGCAACCACTATCTCTGATGTATTTTAAAGATTTTAATTAAAGACACATTTTGAATAATAACAATAATAATAAATAAGAACGTCTTAGTGAAGTTTGGGAATAAACTTATCGTGGGTGGCATGCTGCCGTTGGTTGAGTTCCTCCAGAGTCTGAAAAGACTCGTAATCTTTTCAGCTGAGTCAAGTTTTTCACTCTAACCACAGAGACACACAGATTTATGGCCGGAAATAGTCAGAATACAAAGAGTGTTGGTAGAACACATGCATGATACCATTGAGTCAGTGGATCTGTTCGCCTGGTGGTGAAGCTCTAAAATCCACAATGATGGGATAATACTGATAAGGAAGAGGAGAATAGCTGGAGAAAACCTGTAAAACATCATTTCACATCATTTTAGAATCTTGGTCTTTGGTCTTGACTTTTTCATTCATGCTACGATAATGGAGTGCAGTAGCTCATACCATATGTAACCATTTCCCCTTCAACTTCTCAGGGTAAGGATCATCTCTACCACCACAGGCAGGTAGAGGATGGTAAGACACCATAGAGTCCAGTGTTATGTCTCATTCATTTGGCACTAGCTACATCATACACATGGCTGCAGCTTTAATGATTGCCTCTGATGAAAATCTTGCTTTGACCTCATGTTTTTATGGGGGTTTTTTTATGTACTTCACCCACACCACCCTCCACACCCCTGTGAGAGAGATGAGGAGGAAAAGAGACCTGATCACCACACCACTGACAAACATGAGGAACATGTTTGTGAGACTCAGTAGACAAAATGTGACTGCCACAGCACATGTGGGACACCTCAAAGAGTTCAGCATCAGAGAGGGAGCAGAGGTCGACACGCCCCTGGGACCCTGCTGGTTTCTCTTTACTGCAGCGTACCTCAAATCTTGATGATCATCTGAATGACTGTAGAGACATGCAGTTATTGAGTCTGGATCTGCACAGTGCTGTGACTTGCCCAGTGATGATCTTGACGTCTATAGAAAATCAGCTACCCCTAATTTACTCATTCTTTTATGCATTTATAGGCAGATATCAGTTATTACGGTAGTACAAGAGGTTTTTTTTTTATCCCAACCACCTTGAGACGTATGCACAACATTCTGACTTAAAATATTTCAAATACTAATACAGGATGTTTGCTGAGTCAGAATATTAAAGAAAAATGACATGATTATCGATCAGGCCCCCGCATAACAGTCTCAAATAACCAGAGACAATTTCCGTCTAAAAATTTCACATATAAGCCAACAAGACAAACATATTTGTGTATACTGATGTGACACCAAGTGTAAAAATTAGCTGGAAACACTCAAAAACAGAACTGCCAAATGATTTCCCGCTGTTGCAAACACAGTGGAGAAGTCTTAGTTTAGTGAGTCCCATTCAAAACTATTGCAGCTGTTTTCCGTTTTTGTACCTATCATAATAAGGGCGCATATTTATTTATTTTTTCTGCTTGTCAAATTAAACTTAAAATCGCTTAGTCGGCACAATAAAACAGTCGCAACATTCATGTGTAATAATCTTTTTTACATTAAGGCTAGCAAACTTCATAATTTATCCTCGTTATTTCTGCTAAATAAGGAATGGCCTGCAGGGGGCGCGGTGAGTAGGTTCCGCCAGACTGTCGCTTCAGTATGAGGAAGTGTTGCCATGACAACAACCAGAGCGTCATCGTGTCAGCAGGATTGACGCGTCGTGAAAAGAAATCAATCCAAATGAACGATGGCGGATCAGAGGTAGCAACATGTTTGTTCTGTTGTGTTGTGATGTGTTTTTTGTTTATTTGTGTGACGCATGAAACCTACCAAAAGCAATGGAATGTCAATCAGGAGTGTTTTATCAGCGTCAATATGCCCTTGAAACAGTCTTTGATCACAAACCATCAAGGGTAAATCTTGATTCTGGCATACGATGTCTGGTTTTCATCTTCAGATTCTTTTGGCTCTCTTTTCGCTGAGTTTTGCCGTAAGATGGCTGAGCAGAACACCGTCGGAATCAGTGGAGTCTCGGTTTTTCTCTCGACGTTTCGTTTGTTTGAGAAAAAATGTGTTAGATGACGCGCCCAGGTGGCGCTAGAGCGTTTTTGATATGTGGTAATTAATACGTTTGGTGTTTCAATTGTGTTTGGTGTAAAGAGGACCGAGCCACTTTTTGTTTTTGCTTCCGAAGTTCTTGAGTACAAATGAGGGATGCTAAGTTAAACGTAACAACGCGTGTTTGTTGTGTTGTATCATGCTTTTTTGTTTTGACGTAACTACAAGATGTTTGCTTATCGTCGTCAGACGGGGGCACGCGGGGTCCTCCAGTGGGACGCTCTGCCTCCCCATCAGATCGAAGAGCTGTTGAAGGGGCCTGCAGATGAGGTTCAATTGTGAGTATCAGTCTGTCAACAGTGATCTGGTCAGCATGTACAGGAATATTCATGTGTCTTTAACTCATGTCAAGAGTACTCGTCCTGTCATGGGACGTTTGTGGAAAAACCTAAAAGAATATCTTATTTTTATACATTACTTGCTGTTAAAGTAAAACCTTTTTATCACAGAAAAGAGCCTTTTTCCCTCCATAATACTCAATGTTCATCACATTAAAATTAAAAGATTTCAAGCTTTTTTGCTTTCATTTTGTTTAAATAACTGAAGGCAAATCATGATATTGTAATTTTTGAGATGATGTTGTTATTTGCTTTTTGTTGGCTTATATTGTTACCTGTAAGAAGCGTTGAGCAAGTTAATTTCAAAATGTAATGTATATTGCTAATTACCTGTATGCGAAATAATTAGATACTTATAAAAGAGCTGTCCCTACAGAGCAATGAGGTACATTACTTATACATTACTTTCAGCAGAATACAGGCTGTGTAATGCTTTATAGCATTTACTCTCAGGTTACAGGTCATTATAAATCCAGAAGTGATCCATATTATATAGACTAATTAAGGTGCAGTCATATTATATGCAATGGTTACTTTGAAAGCTTTTATAACAGCCAGAATATCATCAGAATATCAAATATTCATTTCAAGCAGAGGATAATGGGATAACAGTAGAAAATGAATGAATAAATGAATGAATGAACGTTTCATGGGTAATAAAGTATCAATTTCAGTAGATAATCTTTGCTGACTAGTGCCAACCCAGATGTGCTCTCTGTTGACCCTAGACAAATGAAGGAGATCCTGGGCTTCAGTAACCATCAGACTTGCATTAAAGAAGCTGCCCTGCTAGATCTCTATGTCTGTGGTTTCTGGTGGGCTAAAGAGGCCAACTTCACACCTATACAGACCTCCTTCACCATGGCGGTGCTACACATGCTGCTGGACAACATAAGGGGTGGGAAAGGCACATTGTCAGGATACAAAAATTGTCAAACTACCCTTCTCATTTATTCATATACTTGAAAAATCATCCATTGCTTTGTCTCCTTGTGTTTTTATTAGTCATGCACTGTATTCTTTGTGCAGTGCACTTCATTTTCAAGTTCTTTATCCATCTTAAAAATTGATTCAAATACTCTTGTAGTTTTTATGTCTCTGTTAAATACGGGGATTGCCTTTCTTTGGAAATCTTATAAATAAAATTTTAATTACCAAATTACAGACAGTATTTTTTCAGTCAGGGAGGTAAAAAAAAAAGGTTCCTCTCTGAGTTGTAGTTGAAACACCTCCATGAATTTAACTATCTGAAAGTTGCCCAAAATAATATGTTTGTTTTTGCCACTGAGCCCAATATTATACTCAGTCAGATCAAATTGAATAAGATAAAACTTTCAGGATGAGCGGTTCTTCAGGCTTTAGCTCGTTCATTATTGCTATTTACAACTAAAACTAGTAAAATATTTTGACTCTTATACACATTATACATAACCTATGAAAAATACCAGATTTGCAGCACTGACTTGCTCTTTATTGTCACGTTCCAGAGAGACAGATGACTTTGGTGGACAACTTTATGGAGTTTGCTAAAGTATTAGCTGCTGCCTGCTCAACCTCAGAACCAAACAGCACTTCTTTACTAAGCACGGAAGAAGGCAAAGCGCTCATAAGTTACATCAGGTTTAGGTATGTTTTCAAACTGTATGTATGACCCAGCTGATTATAAATGTACATATCCTGCACACCACAGCCAATACATTATGTCCATGGGGTGCTAGAGTAGGTTAGAGATATGCTGGCATTATCCGTTTGTTCTGTGCAGGGTTATGGTAATGTACACTCTCCAGCATACAGCACATTCAAAACGCATGTCCAGGTGTTTAACAGAAGGACCCGTCTTGTGTTCTTCAACCTATAACATCATATTTGAAACTGTTTTGGCTGCATAATTATTCAAAAATATCTACTAACTACAGCCATCGAATATACGTAGCAGAGAGAAGACATACGCATATAATATTTTGCTGTAAAGTACAGTACTTGACTTCATTTTACAGCATTGTTGAGAATAACCAGTTATTTTATTAACATGTCAAACAGCTTTGTGTGATCATTGACTATATTTTGTTTTAATAATGAACTGACAGAGCTGACTGTGTGTTTTTTGGGGGGTTATTTTGACTGCAGTGTCTTTCAGAAATACACTCTCTATGAGCTTTTCTTTACCACATCCAGAGAGGAGCTACTGCTGAGCACAGAGGTGAGGCAGTTTGTGACTGTGTGTGTGTGTGTGTGTGTGTGTGTGTGTCCATGTAAACACTTAATAGCATTGTACACATGCTGTCTTCCAGCGCACCATTGAGGTGTTTCGATGTCAGGATGTGTTCCGGCCAATGGATGAAGGCATTTCCACTTTACCTCCAGAAAATGACTCTGAATCCTCTCCAGAAAAACAAACTAAATAAAGGACAGATAATGGAAGGTCGTAAGGACAGACATCAGTGTGAGATGTGACTTGTGATTGCTTCATTGCCAGCTGTGTGGTGTTATGTGTTAAGTATAAGTAGTCCACACTTTATGTTTGTCCTTGGTTTTATGGTTTGTTTTGTTTGATTGATGAAATCCATGTTGTTAGACAACTTCAAGTGTATCACATAAAAATAACTGCTTGTTTCTCCTGAAAAGGGCTAATATTAAGTCTCTGCATGAGTCAAGTTTTATTTAAAATGACAGAAGGTTACACATGATAAAGTGTGTTCTTCATTTTTCCCTTCACAATAGATGTGTTTCCTGTTCACAGGAAAAATGACAAATGACTCCTTTCTGGATAAATATTTGGCTTCATTAAACTTTATTAATGCTACAACCTCTGACTAGAAACATCTTTGAAGCCCACTAATAAATATTCTCTATCATGTTTTCTGTGCACAGCTGAATTGTAAAAATAAAACATTATAGTTTTAGGGTGACACTAAAAGACTGTGGTGCCACAATTCACAAGCACATTATGGTTACATTTTAAATTCTATTATTATTGTACGTACAGTACATACT
>KV751381.1:1589042-1606160 GCA_001698575.1 Mola mola | reverse complement strand
AGCTGTGCTTTCCCCCTTTGCTTCCTCCTTTTTCACATCCTCCATCCTGTCTACTTCTCGTTCGCTTCTGTTGTAATAATAATCCCTCCTTGTATTATTTATAAACCTTTTATCGAAGCAAAATCTCAAACCGCTAAAGGAAAGGAGGCTGTGTAGAAAGCTCTGTCTGTGTGAGTGGGAAAAATATTTTATTGTCTGACTGGACTCGTTCAGAAAATCAGTACCACAGGGAGCACCTGGACCGTCTCCTGGGGGTATATATACTAAAGCTCCAAGCACGGCCATCTTTACATCTCTCTCTCTTCATCCCACAACACCAAGTTTGTGCTTAGTACACTACAGCCTTTTTAGTGTTTTATATACTGCACTTTGCAGCACTCACCACACATCATTCCCCCACATATCTACAAACACACTAATCTTACTGACAGACACCTCATCATTTTAGCATGTTGGTTTCTGTTCTTACACGTTTGTTAATCAAATTGTGAACCGTTCCATTGAACTTTGTATCTCTCTCGTGTTTTTCTTTGCTCACGAATTGGGTCATGACAAACTTGAAACATGTATAAGTTAATAAATAATGTCGAATCCAAAAAAATCAAAAAACCAATAATGATTCACATCAAACTTTTAACTGTTCATGTATGTCAGCTCTGATCTAATCAGCTACAGAGCTTCACAACCCTGCAAAGGATAAGAAGTTATAGATACTGTAGCTGTATTGCTTGAAGCACTATGAATTAGTTTGCTGTTCATATACAGTTCCTTCGACAGCTTCTTCAGCTGTCTAATAATAACTTTCGAGCAAAAAAAGTGACATGAACAAAACATTATGTAACCTCAGAAGACATTTTTTGATAACACCAGAGAGTTAATGCAAAAACCACGGCATCACATTAGAACTGTAGTCAAACCTGCAGCATGTGTGTATCGTCAGAGAAAGTCTGCCCGCCAGAACATGACACAGTGTAGAAACACTATATTATATACATACTGTATATAGTATATATGTAACATTCTGTTTGACTTTGTGACTGATGCTTTGTCCATCTGACGTAAACAAAGATGGACAACACATCACCACCAGATGAGATGAGAAGAGATTAGATGAGATAAGAATAAACCTTCTTTGGGAAAATTCTGTTTGCAGTGGGATGTTTCAAACGGTGCTGGTCGTCGGGAGCATTGAAAAGAGAGAGAAGCATGGATGATGTATATATGGCATAGATAATAGAAAAGCAACAAAGTTGATGCGCAGGTGGGAGGCAGCAGTGCACTAACTACCCTCATTAAAGGAAAAGAAGATAAAGGAGGGCTGGACAAATAAACAAGAACCCAGACACATAATTTCACTACATGCAGAAAAGGTATCTGACAAGGTTAACTGGACATTTCTATTGGCAACTTTACAAAAAAATGGGTTTGTATAGCCATTTATTAAATGAATAAGGGCTTTTTACACAACACCAATGGCCACCGTCATCACCCACATTGGGACTAGGCAAAGATGTAGATGAATAAGTCTCCTTCCAGTTGGGTCTGGAGACTATTCTAATCGGATGCAGAGGGAGAAAGGGCAGAAAGAAGAAGGGGAAGTGAAGGAGAGAGAGGAAAGGAAAAGAAAGGGAATAAATTTGGCAAACAATTTGTTTTTTTGGATGGACGATGGAGAGGGGTTGTTCATCCAACTGACCCTGCATTATAAGGCATATAAATATCACCAAAATAACCATTTGGAATCACGCCAGTCCATATTTTGGAGGCATTTATTGGTGAGAGGTTTTATTTTATATATTGTAGACATTTATGTTTTATTTACAAATTATTTTTTTTAATGAAATTTACACATTTTTGTAAAGTCAGTTGCATGATTTGGCTACAAAAGAGCTGTTTCCACTTTAAATAAATTGTTAATAGTCGTCCTGTATCAACAAGTCACAAGAGATTGTAAATGAAATGATTTTTACATTTGATTTTAGTCTTAAAACCATCTCCATTACAGCAAAGGCAACACATCCCGACAGGCGGGAATGTTACCATCAGATGCAGTTCACCCTGTGTTCAAAAGTTGTGCATAATCAAATCAAATCAAATCAAATTTTATTTGTATAGCCCGAAATCACAATTTACACATTATCTCACTGGGCTTTGACAAACTGTACAGATGTGACATCCTCTGCCCTTAGACCCTCGAACCGGGTGAGGAAAAACTTAAAAAAAAACCCTAAACAGGGAAAATAAGAAACCTCAGGAAGAGCCACAGAGGAGGGATCCTTCTTCCTAGGACGGACAGACGTGCAATAAATGTCACTTGTACAGAACACAAAAACATGATAACAACAGTTCATTTAGAATGCATAAAACATCCATGAGTCCCAGAGTCCGTGGATTCTATGAGTCCGGATGTATGGAAAGTCTAGTGATCCAGAAGAAGGTGGACTCTGTTGGTCCAGGAGTCATTGTAGTCCATGTAGCAAGATCTGGGTGTTGCTGAGTCCAAGAGTATGTAGAATCTGTGAATCCAGGGATATGTGAAGTGTAGTGGTCCAGAAGCAGGTGTAGTCTATTGATCCAGAAGCCATTGTGATCTGTGGGTCTCGATTTGCACTTGGAAATCCAGCCTAGGATCCAAGTCACAGGATCCAAGTCACAGGATCTCCTTCCCTAATGTGGCCAGGAGGCATCAGGCAGGACCACAGCAGCACCTCCCACCGCGACCTAGAAAAACCTGCAGGATGGTAAAGCACAACGACTCCGGGGAAGAAGTAAAGTTAGTGTAAGGATATGGACATTTACAGGAGCAGAGAAGGAGTCGGAGTCAGAGGGGGGAGAGAAGAAAGCTCAGTGAATCATGGAGTGTTCCCCCAGCAACCTAAGCCTATAGCAGCATAACTAAGGGCTAGATAGGCCAGCCTTAACTATAAGCTTTATCAAAAAGGAAGGTTTTAAGCCTACTCTTAAAATCAGAGAGTGTGTCTGCCTCCCGTACCAAGACTGGAAGATAGTTCCACAGGAGAGGAGCTTGATAGCTGAAAGCTCTGCCTCCCATTCTACTTTTGGAAATTCTTGGGATCACCAATAACCCTGCATCCTGGGAGCGTAAGGTTCTGGATGGGCGATAGGGTACTATGAGCTGTTCAAGATAAGATGGTGACTGACCATGAATAGCTTTGTAGGTGAGAACAAGGATTTTAAATTCTATTCTAAATTTAGCGGGGAGCCAGTGCAGAGAAGCCAGTATGGGGGAAATATGGTCTCTGATATTAGTTCTAGTCAGTACACGCGCTGCTGCATTTTGGATTAACTGAAGAGTTTTTAAAATTTTGTTAGGGCAACCTGAAAATAAAGAATTACAGTAGTCCAGCCTGGAAGTAACAAACGCATGAACTAGTTTTTCTGCATCTTGTTGAGACAGGATGTGCCGGATTTTAGCAATGTTACGGAGGTGAAAGAAGGCGGTCCTTGAAATCTGTTTAACATGTGATTTAAAAGACAGCTCCTGGTCAAAGATAACACCCAGGTTTCTGACAGTGGTGCTGGAGGCCAAGGCAATGCCATCCAGATTAACTATGTTGCTGGATAATGAGTCTCTAATGTGTTTGGGGCCCAGCACAATGACTTCAGTTTTGTCAGAGTTTAACATTAAAAAGTTATGAAACATCCAGTTTTTAATGTCCTTAAGACATGACTGTAGATTAGCTAACTGATGGGTTTCATCTGGCTTCATTGATAAGTATAGTTGTGTGTCATCTGCATAACAGTGAAAATGTATGGAGTGCTTTCTAATAATTTTACCTACAGGAAGCATATATAGAGTAAATAGTAATGGTCCAAGCACAGAACCTTGTGGGACTCCATGACTAACCTTGTCATATCTTGATGATTCATCATTAACATGAACAAAATTATATCTATCAGATAGGTAGGACTTAAACCATCTTAGAGCAGATCCTTTAATGCCAATTTGGTGTTCCATCCTCTGTAGTAAGATGTGATGATCGATAGTGTCAAAAGCTGCACTAAGATCTAATAAGACTAGTATAGAGATAAGTCCCGCATCAGATGCAGTGAGGAGGTCATTTGTAACTTTTACCAATGCCGTTTCTGTGCTGTGATGCTTTCTAAAACCTGACTGAAACTCTTCAAATAGACTATTATACTGAAGAAAGCCACATAGTTGTTTCGCTACTGCTTTCTCTAGAATCTTTGAAAGAAAGGGGAGGTTGGATATTGGTCTATAGTTGGCTAAAACTTCTGGGTCTAGGGTAGGTTTTTTTAGGAGCGGTTTAATTACAGCTACTTTAAATGACTGGGGCACATAACCTGTTACAAGGGATAGATTGATAATGTTTAGTAGTGGATTTCTAATTAGGGGTAAAACCTCTTTGAGCAACCTAGTAGGTATGGGGTCTAGTATACAGGTTGATGATTTAGATGAAGATAATGTTGTCGTTAGTTCCTTAAGGTCAATTGGATGGAAGCTTTCCAAACACACATCAGGACTAATAACAGCCTCTATAATTCCTGTTGCTGAACTGGAATCTGTGGAGTGTAGGATATTTTCTCTGATAAGTCTAATTTTATTATTGAAGAAGTTCATAAAATCATTACAGGTGAGGGCTCTAGGAATGCATGGTTCAATAGAATGATGGCTCTCAGTCAGCCTGGCTACAGTGCTGAAAAGGATCCTGGGCTTATTCTTGTTTTCTTCTATCAACGCTGAATAGTAGTCTTTTCTTGCTCGGCGAAGGGCCTTCCTGTATACTTTAAGGCTATCCTGCCAGGCCATGTGTGGCTCTTCCAGTTTAGTGGAACGCCATTTCTTTTCAAGTTTATGAGTTTTCTGTTTTAACTTGCGAGTGTTAAGATTATACCACGGAGCTAGTCTCTTTACTGGTTTTGTTTTCTTTTTAACTGGGGCAATGGAATCGAGTGAAGCACGTAGAGAGCCGGCAGTGAAATCGGCAAGGTGATCAAGCTGGGAGGGGCTAAATTTAAGATATGACTCCTCTGTTATTTTGGGATATGGCACTGAAATTAATGCAGAGGGAATAATTTCTTTAAAATTTTCAACAGTGTCCTCAGATATGCATCTGCTATAATAACTAGTGACTCTTGGTTTATAGTTGATGAGCAGAAATTCAAATGTTAGAAGATAATGATCTGATAAAAGCAGATTTTGCGCAGAGACATTTAAATGCTCAATTTCAATGCCATATGTCAGAACAAGATCAAGGGTGTGATTAAAAGTGTGTGTTGATTCTTGTACACACTGACAGAAGCCGAATGAATCTAATAGTGAGAGAAATGCCGTACCAAGGCTGTCGTTTTCAATGTCTACATGGATATTAAAGTCACCTACAATAATGACTTTATCTGTTTTGAGGACCAAAGCTGAGAGAAACTCTGAAAATTCAGATAAAAATTCAGTGTAGGGTCCAGGTGCTCGATACACTATAACAAACATAATTGGAGTTTTCATGGTTGGATCGGAAATGCTAAGAATGAGATTTTCAAATGAACTAAATTTTTGTTTGGGCTTAGGGTTTATTAATAGGGCAGAATTGAAAATGGCTGCAACTCCACCACCTCTGCCAGTGTCTCTGGGAATGTGTGTGTTAATGTGACTGGGAGGAGTGGATTCATTAAGACTTACATATTCGTCTTGGCACAGCCAAGTTTCAGTAAGGCAGAATAAATCAATATTGTTATCTGATATAAGCTCATTTATTAATACACCTTTAGATGATAGGGATCTGATATTCAAGAGTCCACATTTAAGTCTCTTTACTTTGTAAACTGCCTCATTAGTGGTGTTGATTTTTATTAAGTTCCTATGTGAACTCTTATTTGATTTAGTGAATTTAGTGAATTTATGTGGACGGGGGACAGACACAGTCTCTATGGGGTTGTAGGTGGATGACTCTAAAGGAAGCGCAGAGAAGCGTGTAAGACTGCAACTCTGCTTCCTGGCCTCAACTCTGAATTGTCAATTTGGCTGACTAATAAATCTGGCCATATTTCTAGAAATGAGAGCAGCTCCATCCCAAGTAGGATGGATGCCGTCTCTCCTCATTAGACCAGGTCTTCCCCAGAAAGTTTGCCAATTATCAATGAAACCCACGTCGTTTGCTGGACACCACCTCGACAGCCAGCGGTTGAACGACGACATGCGGCTAAACATATCGTCACTGGTCAGGTTAGGCAGGGGACCAGAGAAAACTACGGAGTCCGACAGTGTTTTGGCAAAAGCACACACCGACTCAACATTAACTTTAGTGACTTCCGACCGGCGTAGCCGAACGTCATTACCGCCGACATGAATTACAATCTTACTGTATTTACGTTTACTTTTTGCCAGCAGCTTTAAATTTGATTCCACGTCGCCCGCTCTGGCCCCAGGAATACATTTGACTATGGCCGCTGGTGTGGAAAATGTCACGTTTCGCAAAATAGAGCTGCCAATTACTAGAGTTGGTTTCTCAGCGGGTGCGTCACTGAGTGGGGAAAATCTGTTGGAAACGTGAACGGGTGGGTGGTGAGCCGTGGGCTTCTGTTTAGGACTATGCTTCCTTCGAACAGTCACCCAACTTCCCTGGTTTCCCGACTGCTCGGGAGCTGCTCTTAGTCGACCCGCACCGGCTAATGGGGGCTGGTAACTAACGAAAGCTACTGGTTTGGTTTGCAAGGTGCGGATCGTAGCCTCCAAATCACTAAGCCTCGCCTCCAACGCAGCAAATAAACTACACTTAGTACAGGTACCATTATCACTAAAAGAGCCAGAGGAATAACTAAACATATGATACACTGAGCAAGAGAGAAGAGAACGAGAGGGAGAAGCCATTGTTGTGCGCCAGGTACAATACCTGAGTTGGTTAGTGCGACACAGAACGGTTGTAAGAGTAGAATAAAATAAATAAAGAATAAAATAAATAAATAAGAATAAAACCATAAAAGCACTCACACTGTAAAATTTACATTGTTGACTTGTTTTGATACAATAGGTAAGTCTGAAATGTTTAAATTGATAGCCACATCACATTTCTTTTTGCTTTAGCGTGTGACTGTTCAGAAGACTAATCCATATCCATACAATAAAAGTAATATTTAGAAGGCTGTAAAATATTTTCTTTCAGTGTGACCTCACAATTGAAGCTGTGACACTGCAGTCACTAAACGCTGTCTTGTCTTTATTTCGCTGAGGAAAAATGTAATGTTGAGGTACGTCAGGCTTAGTTTAATTTGAATAAAATGTAAGAAATTCATAGTTTGGGTTGATTTTCATGTCAAGTACACTCTTCAGTATTTAAATGCTGGTTTTGGCCTTTGTTCACTGAGAAAATTGTGCTTTAGGCTTAGACAAAGTAGGATAGTGAAGGATTTATTCAATTGTATGTTTCCAGGATTTATAATATTATAATAATAGGAACAATGATATACAGGAACAGATGATATAAATTGTGTGAATTGTTGAACTTTTGTGTTTTTAGCAGGTGTTTCTATACAGAACTGATGTGTGATATTTGGATTGTAATTTATTTGAGGACCCAAGAGCAGAGTCAGAGACAGGGCGAGGAAAAATAAAAAGTACTTTAATGGTGAACTCTAGAGTGTACCACATGAGGCAGCGGAAACAGTCTGGCTACAATGGTCCGAGTGGAAATTTAGATAAAGATAAGTCGCAGGTTGCCAAGCACAAGAGCTTCAGCCTTCTTTCTTAACTCTGGAAATGTTACTGTTTATTATTCACTAATAAATATTTTGTTAGAGTAGCCAAATGTTGTAGTTCGAGTACAACCAGAGAATCATAGGATCTGGATCTCACTACCTATTTGATAGGGATAGTTGGGTTGTTTGTGTGTGTGTGTGTGTGTGTGAGAGAGAGAGTTTTCCCCCATTTTATTGCCAAAAAAAAAAAATCTGTGATCTGTGTTCACAAAACTTGAAACTCATGTATCAGCAACATGACTCCAAGCATAATTCCATTGGTGTCGCTCAAATATCAGTCTGAATCAGTTTTGCAAATCTCTGTACACAAATTACATCATTTAGCACACACAAACACTGGCCGTCAAAATACAACACCCTGACCATCAGACTCACTCATATTGCACCTGTGCAAACTCAGTTTGGAAGAATACATGAGTCGTGTATAAAAAAAAGGCCTTAAGTGCCTTATATAGGAAGGAGGGTGAGAAGGAAGACAAGGACAAGGACAAAGATGAGCCAATATTTCCAATCAAATACATGCACCTTTAGAGGAAAATGTATTCAATTGTGGCCTAAGCAGGAACAGAGGAAGGATATAGAGTGATCTGTTTTATTGCATTTTCCATTTTTTTTTCAGTTCAGCTGAAAACTTTGTTTTGTAGTAATGAATAACCTTTTCATATCTATGCACTAATTTTATTTGTAGTGTTTCTCAGTGTACTTAGATACAGAAAGTTGTGATGGTAGCGTTTTAGATTGATCAAATCAGTGTGTATTTGATGCTCTGTAAAACATATGCATATGACAGCTGTGTGTATTGTTTTTGTAGAAGCAATCACTTCTCTGGGGCGGCTGTGGCTCCAATGGTAGAGCGGTCGTCGGAAGGTACCTGGTGCGAGCCCAGACTCTGCAGCTAACATGTGCAAGACACTGAACCCCAAAATTGCTCTGGATGCTGCGCCATCAGTGTATGAATGTATGAATGGTTAATGCTCCTGATGAGCAGGTGGCACCCTGCAAGGCAGTCACTGCCACCAGTGTGTGAATAGGTGAATGCAAAGCCTGTAGTGTTAAAGTGCTTTGAGTGGTCAACAAAGACTAGAAAAGTGCTATATAAATACAGGACATTTACTATTTACATTTACCATTTTAAGGAGAGAACATGGTTTTGAGTGCTGTGTTTTATTTTGCACCCCTTATCAGTTTTTAACACAGATATGAAACTCTTCACGGGGGTAACTATATGCTGTATAACATCTCTGAATCATAAAAATCTTTAAAAACATCAAAATCTTAAATCTGATAATGTGGACATTTACTACTGATTATTCATGCTACTTAAGCATCCAATACTATTCTTTGTCTTGATGCAGAAAAGGCGTTCGAATACCTCAAAGTGGAGCTATAGAGTGTATTGCATCGGGTGGTTTTTAAAAAGAAATTCTTATTTATAGTTCAGCTATTGTTTACCAACCCAAAGGCTATAGTATTGATTCATGTGTACCAAAAGTGCTCTCTGGGGTTGTCAACTGGGCAAACATCCATTTCATGCAGCTTTTACCAAAACCAAGGACTTTGTTTCTGTCATTTATGCTGTTTAATTTTTTCCACCACATATACTGTATTGTACTATAGGAATCTAAATATTCATTTTTTGAGGCTGAGAGATTTTGCAAGACTCATACATTTTTTTTTTAGAGTTTTATCTTGTTAATAAAGTAGACTACATTGAATTTGAACCTGCAGCCTGAAGTACCAGATTGACCAGTAGATGTCGCCACGACACAACTCAGGTGTCTCGAAATCTCCAACGTCTTCGGGGCTTATTGATACTGTAGGTCTCCATGGCTGGGAATCCATAGACAGACAACTCTCCCATCTGATATGATGATTGCTTTTACATTATTATTTCAATTACAGACAGAGTATGACCATAATTATCCCCCATTCTGTCATTGTGTTGTAAATTGATTGAATTAGACTGTGCAGTCCAAACCCCCTCTCTATCTTTCCAGAGAGATGACAAGTAGATATTGCTGGAACAGATGCTTGTGAGTGTCTTTGCCACCGAATTTTCTCCAGACATAGACTGTGAGACTCTGGCTAGCTACCTGAGGGATAAACAGACTATACCTGCATCTGGATCAATAGACTTCACATACCTCCAGATTTATAGATTCCACATACTCTTGGACTTAAAGATTTCATAAGCAACACACAAAATCTGGATACATGGACCACTTTGACTCCTGAACCAACAGACTACACCTGCTTCTGGGTCAAGAGATTTCTCATACATCTGGAGTTATAGAATCATGAACTCATGAATTCCTACTAATCTGTTATTGTCATGTTGTTGTGTTCTATGTAAGTGACATCTCTTGCACATCTGCCCATCCTCTTAAGAGGGATTCCTCCTCTGTAGTTCTTCCTGTGGTTTCTTATTTTTACCTGTTTAGGGTCTTCAAAGTTTTTCCCTCACCCGATGTTTCGCATAGTCTAAAGGCAGAGGGTGTCAAATCTGTACAGTTTGTGAAAACTCACTGAGACAATTTATCATTTGTGATTTTTAGCTATACAAATAAAATTTGATTTGATTTGATTTGATAAATCTTGCCAGAAGATAGACACTGCTCAACATCGGTACAGCTCCTTTAAAATAACTGCTGAGTGTACCGAGCGAAATGCATGAAACAGAGCCTCTGACCTAAAGGGACTTTTGTACGCTTTTTCTATGAGTTGTGCAAAAGCAGGGCTACTGCAGGACCAGTGGATGTAAAATCACTTACTGCAGTGTAAATATGATTGTGACTGATGACTATTGGAGTCTTGTCGTCTAATTCGCGTGGTCTACACCTAGGACAGAATGCTGGGGACAATGTTATGACTTTGTTAGCTAAACAAGACATAGGCTAAATACTTTTAACACTGATTTCTATGGGGCAGGAGTCCACAACAGATCTAACTACAGGAATAGAGCATGGCAGAATGACTGGGGCGGGTGGCATATTTTTTGGCATAAGAAATATGCTCCACTGATCAGGTTTATCAGACTTTATCAGACTAATGTGACTTAGTGATCAAAGTTGTACAGAATAAAAAGTTTTTCTGTCATTTTAAATGTTTATACTCCCTATGAGTCTTATAAGAATGAGGACGAATAATTTATCAGACTTTTATGTAGACTTTTATAAGCACATTTATTAGAGATATACTTACATATATGTGTATATTTATTGTGGGTGATATCAATGCTGACATAGCAGATAAAAATTTGTTTGGTCAAGCCTTACTATAATTTTGTCTTGTTAGCAAGTTGGTCCTGTCAAGTAAAGTACTTCTATTAGTAAATAGCTATATATATATATATTAGTGAAGCACGGCATACAACATCTAGGCTGGATTGCTTTATTTGTATGGCTGATGCCCATGAAGGTTTAGAGAAAGTTGAGATGTTGTATGATATGGCCATGACAAATCATATACCTATCCCCCTGATATTAAATGTCAAGAGTTTACCTGAGCTAGTCAGCTGTGATAACCGCATACAAAGTGGGAAATTAGATTGGTCGAGGCTGACAGAGTTTGGCTTTTGCAACTTTCTTATCAGTCACGTTTAGGCCAGGATGGAATGAATATGTATCTGAACTGCAGAGGGCAAAGAGGCTTTTAAAAATGGGTTCATTCAGGTAAAACTAGATACGGTCCAGAGTTTGAACATAAGAAATGTACAAATATTGAATTTACATATGCCGCTCGGTTCATCAAAAGAAATGAACAGGCAATGAGGGCAAATTTTTTATTTCTAATATCATGGTGGGATCATGGTGGGGGGACAGTATTATTGACTATCTGATATAGGCTGATTATTTAATTGCTCTGTCTCCTTATAGTGCCGGTTTACAGCAACTCTTAAGAGTCTGCTCCAGATTTGTTGTGCAGTATGTATGATCTGTATGTATGATTGTATATATGATATGTATGATCGTTAAAACCAAGGAGGATTGGAAGCAACATTTTCCCATGTTCTTTATGGAAGCCCAAGCAATAAATATGATCAACAAAGTAAGATACGCAAGTTTCATATGTGCACAGTTGACGTTAAAACAACTTTTTTAGAGCCTACTGCACTCCATTTTATACATTTGGTACAATTATAGCAAATTAAAAAATGAAAAGACTAAATGTGACATATAATGATAATGCATTTTCAGGATGTTAATGACGCCTCCAAGATAGACTAGTGTGAGTCAGTTGTTTGTAGATTATAACGTCCTACCTTTTATGCGATACTGAACAATTTTATGCAGAGATTTCTTTGTCAATTAATTTATGAAAAAATGCAATCATAATGGTTTTGATCAAGACAATACACAAGGTATTTCTCTTTTTTGGGGGGGAAATATTGGAATAGATGTCTCTATGTGCTTTAACTTTTCATTTTGGAATTGTGGACCTCAATGGTGTATCACATTTCCATGTCTTGTTTCTGTTTATCTTTTATACTGCCTGTTTTTATTATGTTAGGGCGGCACAGTGGTGCAGTGGTTAGTACTGTCGCCTCACAGCAAGGTCCTGGGTTCGAATCCCGGGTCAGGGCGTTCGTGTGCAGAGTTTACATGTTCTCCCTGTGCCTGCCTGGTGTCTCTCCGGGTACTCCGGCTTCCTCCCACAGTCCAAAAACATGTAAACCTGGGGGGTTAGGTTACTTGCTTACTCTAATTTGTCCGTAAGTGTGGATGGTTGTTTGTTTCTATATGTCAGCCCTGCGATGAACTGGCGACTTGTCCCGGGTGACCCCGCCTTCCCCCGAAGATGCTGAGATGGGCTGCAGCCCCCCACCTCGTCCCCTAACAGGATAAGCGGTAGAAGATGGATGGATGGATGGATGTCTCCTAAGTCAAAATGAGTTTTACGTTTAAAGTCACCACCGGAAGTCTGACGTAATGACGCAGTTAACTTGATGCCAGCTCGTCCGTCTCGTGCTGTCCAGCTGCTCATCTCACAGTAACTCCTGTCACCACCTGTAGCTCTCAGTCTACAACAGGTGAGAACACTCCCGTCTTCTAAAACGCGTTTATTTGAGAAAAGCGAACCGAAACGAGCTCGACTCCCGCAAATGTCGCCACTTATCGCTGGATAGACTCGTGTTGTTCAGACTTCGTGTAACCGAACACCTTGACAAGTGAGGACATAAAGGTCAAAATAATTGATACTGCCAAATTAGCTCGCATACGAGGAGAAGCTAAATGTGTAGAGGATTCATTGGAAAAGTGGCAGCAGACAAACCTTAAGGGTTGAATACACAAAAACAACCTTGCTGGTCGGATTTAAAAGCGGTTCGCCGGTAACTGTATGGTTGTACCTGCTACTTCGTGGTCGTGGTAATTTCACTTCTTAGCACAGTAGTATACAATAGAACATGTATAGCTTTTAACGGACTCTTAATATTTACTTGGAAATCTGCATTCCACCGTACAGAAACGTACTCCTCCTTACATGTTTCAGCTTTAAACATCCGCGTTTAAAACATTTCGCAACAATTACTTGATCCATTAGGGTGAAAAAAACTATTACCGTATATTAATGATGAGATATTTCTACGGAATTTGACTTATTACGAATTAACAAGCAACGTAATTAGCTTTTAAATACAATTTAAACTTCTTAAATGCACGAGAAGAGAGGTAGGATTAGGATCCATCCATTGTCTACCGCTTATCCTGTTAGGGGACGAGGGGGGGCTGGAGCTTATCTCAGCATCTTTGGGGGAAGGCAGGGTACATCCAGGACAAGTCTCCAGTTCATTGCAGGGCTGACATATAGAGACAAACAAACCATTCACACCTACGGACAATTTAGAGTGACCAATTAACCTAACCCCCAGTTTGCATGTTTTTGGACTGTGGGAGGAAGCTGGAGTACCACGCAGACACAGGGAGAACATAAAAACTCCACAGAGAAACGCCCTGACCCGGGAATCGAAGCCAGGACCTTCTTGCTGTGAGGTGACAGTGCTAACCACTAAGCCTTATTTAGCTTCAGTGAAAAGCCACCTTGAATCGTTAAAACTTGAAACTGAAGTATTTGTCTTAGGTTTTTTTCCACGCTGTTTAATGAGACTCAGCCATAGGCACAGAATCCCATTTAATTCTTCATTGTAATGGCATTTAGGCTAACACGCTTGTTTTAGACTCCTTGTTTACATTCTGGCTCATGTCACTAGGGGCTATGCAGTTGTTTTCTGCCTGGCAAGGTGCCTGGACAATTTTGGATTATGTGTCAGTGCAAAGACATGTGTTGGCTGCTGCACGATTACCTGGCTGAGTTACTGTGTAATACCCTGAAATGGGCTGGAAGACAAGATTGTCTAATGATGTGTGTTTGCCATGTCAAGCATAAAATACAGTGATTCAACTCTGCTGAATAAAATCAGATGACTTTTTAAAATCTCATGTATTTTGGATACTGTTTAATTTGTTTAAATGCATAGTAACTTCTCACTATGACACAAGGATCTTCTCTGGGATAGCCGCTTAATGTTTTTTGGGAGTTCTAATTGTGGCTTTGTATTGCACACAAAATGGGCTCCTGTTCTAATTGGAGGATGTCCACCTTGCCTGCAACAGCTTGTTTGATGCTGCCTCAGTAGCAAAAGAAAGATGACTCTTGTCGTTCTTGTCTAGGAATATTTGTCTTTCTCTCTCTGTTTTTGTTTGCCCTTGTGGCGTTCTCTCTTCAGTCCTTGTCCCACATGATTCAGGCAAATTGGTTATGAAGCAGCTGTTAGCTCTTCCTCACTTTCTCTCTTGGAGAGTAATATTACAGAACTTTATCCAGGGATGTCAGACACGGCTTTGGCTGAAGGGGGGCTTAAATTTGTTATTAGCAGACAGAGACTTTATTCGAGAGTACCAGATCAGGACTTTTCTTTTCTGCTGGTTTCTAATAAAGTGTAGTACTGCAAATTTACAATTTACTTGTCATTTATCACTCGATAAATGACTTTTGCCATTGCCTATATCTCAAATGAGGAGTTGCTGTTTGTCAATTATTATTGTAAATGGATTATCTTCAGATTTTAAACTGTTGATTGTGATGGACATTTTCTAAACATTTCGCTGATCACAAATTGTCCAGACAGTTTTTTCGTGCCCTGTCAAAGAGATTTTTTTTTTTTACCCGTTCAAAGGAAGTTCACTTAAAACAAATGATCATTGAGAATGATAAAAACATCAGACAGAAGTTCACAACATAGCTTCCTACACATAAAAGGAGAAACTGAAGACCAAAGGCTCAGGTGTAAACAATTGAAACAGGATGCTGATGCCCCCCTCTGCCGCCTGCTCGTCACATTGCAGACTCTGGCTGTACAGACACCACAAGAACAAGATGGCAGTGCTTGTGATCGGGACATGCTGGCTTTATGTTTGAACATTGGAAAGTGGGGATCCATCATCTATCTTTATCTTATTAGGAAAAGCACACTTACAAGTATATTAACCTTATTAAGTTGAAAATTACCTAGACTGAAAATATAAGTGATGTGATAAAAGAATAGGTAATGAAGAGTACAAATTTGATACGGTGAAACCTTCTAGTCAACAACAATGAAGTACTGAGGTTTGTTGCCCGGCCCTTCTCAGTCATGATGTTGTGTCATAGTTATGGTAGTTCATCAAATATTCTTATGTGTATATTGAATTTGTGTTTTATGAATAGTTTCTGAATTAAAGGTATTACTCTCTGTCCTTCTTTATAGCCTTCCCTTTGAAGTTTGGTCTGATTCTGCTTTGGGAGAAACACATTATGAATATCTCCTCAGCGCTGCAAAAAACCAAACCTGTGCTTGTCCTACTGTAACTCCAGATCAAAGACCACTGTCATACAGCTGAGATGAGCCCACCAGAGATAATGGACCTAAATTCTAACAACGATGGGAGAGAGAACCCCTGGACCCGTTTACCTGAGCCTCCTTTGCTGTAGATGCAGCAAAGCTCACCTCTGTTCACAATGAGCTCATGGCTGGGCTTCTGCAGCTCCCTGTGAACTTGTTGAAGCTTTGTGCCTGAAGGATCACTGAAGGGACAATAAAGGCATCCTTGGCTGTTGACTCCCAGCAATTTGTGTGCCTTTGTTTATCATGGGGAAGGAGCACGATCTGCTGGTGGCAGTGAAGAGTGGAGACCTTCTGCTGGCACACAAACTTCTCTCCAAAGTCAGGTGCAACAAAAACAGTGAGTATGGACCTAACAGGCAAGGGAATCTGTGTTTGTTGTTTTTGTTTTTTTCACAAAGCTAATTTTTGTTTGCTCTATGGCCTGGACCTAGGTGTCTAACTGTGTCCACAATAACATAGATTGCAGAGCTATTATTGTGCGTGATGTTGTTGATTCTAACCCAAGAGCAATTTCCTGTGATAACCATAAGACCATGTTCAGCTGTGGACACAAAACAAAGCCCCTCCTCCAGCAGTCAGGCTGGGGGAAAACTTAAAACTAAGTGCATTCAAACTGTGGCACAAACTAATCAGCTAAAGGAAGACCCCTGCAGTTTGTGCATGTTGCTGTGTGGATTGTGCTGAGCTTTCATCTTTCAGACTTTGTTAATTTGTGTAGATTTTCAAGTGAGTTGTCAAATGAGATCATCTTACAGTGGCTTTCTTGTAAATGACTGGGTTCTCTTATCCAAACCAGGGCAACGTTTGTTCCAGACAGGCTGTGAAACTGAAGCCTCTCTTTGTGGCATTATCTGTTCTAAGCTTTCATCAGTATGGTTAGCTGTTCAGTGACAAGCACTTGGAACAAAACTGTGGCTATCAATAAAAAGCCAATATTTCTGCTCCTTTTCATTATTTGTTATATATAGTAACATACCTGTTTCAGATTAGTATTTTATCTGTTATGTGATTGAGTCATTTTTGACCTCCATAGTAATAATCTGTAACGAGTTTTTGTCAAATGATCTGTGGACCTTCTGTTTAAAGTTTATGTCAATAGTATGAAATGGTCTTAAAATGCAGTAATGTTGTTTATTGGATTTATTTCTGGGATTGTATCATTCAGATTTTGTAGTTACAGTTACAATATTAGCTAAAAAAAAAAAAAAAAAAAGGTATTTACTGAGAATGAAGAAAATGAGTAATTCCTAAAAACTTGTGTTATTACAACAGTAGCGCTTGTGATATTGGCCGAAGGGACCTGACCCTGGCTGGGAGGTAGCTGTGTGGTGTCCTGAGGGGATTAGCAGTGGCACTAAGACTGTCTGATGGGCAGGGAGCTGAGGTGGGAGGTTTTTTCAGCCATCTGCTTACATTAGGTTGGATGTTCAGTCAATTTAAGTGGACTTACTACCAGAGCTGCCCTCTTTTTGCTTACAGTAGGTGTTTTATGCTGACAAATCAGG
>KV751381.1:1572741-1589007 GCA_001698575.1 Mola mola | reverse complement strand
TGCAACTATTGTCCAACTACTCATTTTGTGCTGCGTTTAGAGAGATGGCTTGTAAAGTCAACCCCTGTCCCATGTTTTTGACTATAAGTAAGCTGAAGTGGGTGTTGTTTACTGCTGTTTCACTATTAGAGACTAGAGGTTCTTCAAAGGCCTTCATGATTACAATGTCTTTTGTTGCAGCACATGTTTGCTTTCATCTTGACCCACAGCCCAACCCTTTCTTATGTCATGGTAAACACAAGGTCTTTAGGTAATTTTAAGTGGACAGATGGGCAAAAAGCCAAAATAGAAAGGTAGGATATCATATTTGAGTATCTTCTATGTCAGCCTTCTGATTTGCATATAATATACTGATGACTCAGATCACCACAAGTCCAAACACAGAGAAGTAAGCCCTGCTGAAGTCAACAAGGCTGACTCATGAAGTATGTGTGATAACCTCATCATAATCAGATCACTGAGCTGAGAATTAATGCAGATGAATAGTCATAATGTGTTATATAGAATAAGCACCCACCACAATCAAAGAACTGAGACACAATAAATTCTGAACTTTCTCATGAACTTCATTAAACAGATGTGGGAAGCCAACAGATATTGAAGGCATGGTATCGAATGGAAATATTTTATTAGATCTCTGTCACATTTTTGTATACTTGTGTAATTACATTATCTCAAATCTTTTCAACTATGTTCAAATGCACAGAAGTAATTGTGTACAAAGAAACTGTGTTTCATTACTCCCTGTAGTTGCTATTACTTCCAACTTTGGCAATACAAGCGAATATGCCAGAGTATGAGGACGTTGGCCATCAAAAGTTGTCATTCTATTTTTTGCTTGTATTGTTAAATCATGGATTTTGCAATAGTTCGTTATTCAGTGACTTTCAATGGTAACATCATGGTCACTCTGCCAGTGACGATTAGACATTGAATGAATATGCTTTAAGATGCAACATGAGCAAATGTAATCCTGTTTTCCTGCACCATATCATGCAAACATAAAATCAGAAATTTCCCTCACAAACCTTTAAAAGGGATAACTTGTGATTTTCAGCAAATATTTCATTTCATAAGATTAAAAGAAAATTAACTAAGTGTAACATTTAGTGAAAAATGTTCTAAATGTGTCAATGAAATTTAATGCTTTAATATGAACCAAGCAAACTGTAATTTAAAGTTCAGGCAGATGCTACTGTACTTGCAAAATAATATAGCAGTATTATTTTGACCAGTTGTCAGAGTTACACCATTATGATTGAATTTTGCTCATTCTTGCACTGCTATAAGTTGCTTTGACAATACTTGACATTAGTATTTTGAGTCTGGATTTAAGGTATAAAAAGTTATATATTTTTGAGGACATTGCATTTTTTATTCCTTATGTCCAAATTTGCACGTCCAGGAACAGTTTCATTGTACAACATCTACCCCTGGGACATTGTTCTGTGTGTGTGTGAATCTGCAGATGTGTTGGAGTAAGGGCCAGCTGTTTTCTGTCTCCTTAACTGTAACCAGAGAAGAGGTGAAATGCTTCCACCAGTCATTCTAAACATGTTACTGGTAATTACAGATTGCAACTGTTAGTGACCATCACCCTCCGTTGTTCCTATCCTTCTATAAAATCGAGGAATCTTTACGATCTCTCTCTGGCTTTCTGTCTCTCCCTTGAATTGTTCCAAAACCGTCAAATTAACTGATAACCTGAAGATGCATGTAGCATTCAATAATGATAAAAATCCTGCTTGTTTTGAGCGCTACCTCTTCTGTTCTTGCTTCTTCATCTGCCCTTCTAAACCAAAATATGTACAGCGAGACTTTGCAATAGATATTGTGGTCGAAAATGGGATTGCATATGTTCCGAGGTTAATAAAATATATTTATTAACTTCTTATTTCTATTCTTCCTTATTTCCTGTAAGTGGCATAAAACACATTAGACATCAAAAGCACAGATGTACATTCTTTGTAACTGCACAGTCCATAAATACATTAGTTGATTTCAAGAAAATGATATGCTAAATATTTTTGTATCATTATTTGTATCATTATCACTGCTAAGAGAGGATCCTGTTTTTGCCAGTGTTTATATAAAGTTATGAACACATTTGGATGGAATATTCAGGATAGGTGGGAAATGGCTGAAGGAGCAATCAGTTACATTTTGATTGTGATCCGGTTCTTTTCTGGATCCAGGAATATATTTAAGGATTTCTATAGGATAGGATATGTTTTATTTTTTTAATTTATCCTCCCTTTTAATTTTTTTCCTGATTTTATGGATTGTGTTGCAATTTATCGCCTGCATTAAATGTAACTACATCATAAACAGAAGCAACCTGAACACAAACAACGTCCCTAGAGTTCACGTCCAGAACAGACATTCTAGTTAAATAGAAAGTTTGCTTAATTTCTACTCTGTTTGGTGCTGAATAGTGTAAAATAGTCAACCAAACAGCAAATCAACACTGTTAGTTACTAGCACGTGAACAAAGTGGAACTTTTAGTAGCATTAGAGATAGATATCTCAATCAGAGTTGGTAAAGACCCAAACGAAAGTGTAAATAAGAAGCTATCCATATTAACCTTGACATCGACTAACCCTAATCCTGTCCCTCTTTGGTATGGTAGTAGTATGTTGGCGACGCCCTACAACTGTGACTTTTCTTCTGCTGCATTACCCTTACTGAAATGACTGATATATAGAGCACAGTATATAGCGCCAGCGCCATCTGCTGAAATGTGTTTCACAACACATTTCATTTTGTTTCACAACAATTTTACATTTCAATCAATTAGACCAATCATTTCTTAAATCGAATCTCACTGGACTCACAGTGAATTGTTAGATCCCTTTAAGTAATGAATGTATATTTGAGATTGTTTTTGGCAGTGTGTTGGAGTTTTGTGTTTTTTTAAATGCATTCTTTTTAAAATATATGTATATATACGGCTGCAACAACGAATCAATAAAATCAATATAGATTGATTATTAAAAAAGTTACCAGCAAATTATGTCACATGATTATTGTGATGTTCTCTGTGTTTTGGAGTGCAGACAACATTAAATAAACGGCTGCAGAGAGAGCTGAGAGGAGGGATAATGGCAGAACAGAGACAGAGAGCTTAAAAGCAAACACACATTTAAAAATTTCCAAGGTGGAGAAAACACTCAAAATACTGTATCAAAAGTATGGGAACATTTTACACTGAATAAAATGAGGATTTCATGCACAAATGCTATTCGATGAATATTTGTATAGTTGCCTTCCCCCCAATCCGCACGCACCTCCAAACCCTGTCACAAAGGGTGAAATGAAAAGACACAGACAGAAATGGATCAGTTCCCTTCCAAAACAGGAATCAGGAAAAAGGAATCAGGGCGGCTCAGATGATAGAGCGGTCGTCCAGTGATCGGAAGGTTCCTCCTTGAGCAACACACTGAACTCAAATTGCTCCTGATGCTGCACCATCAGTGTACGAATGTTCGAATGGTTAATGCTCCTGATGAGCAGGTGGCACCCTGCGAGGTAGTCACTGCCACCAGTGTATGAATGTGTGTGTGAATGGCTGAATGTAAAACCTGTAGTGTGGAAGCGCTTTGAGTGGTCAATGATGACTAGAAAAATGCTATATAAATACAGGATATTTACCATTTACATTTACCAATCAGGCTTTCATACAATTATTGACATAGGAGACATTGAACCCCCCTCCTAACCCCGGAGGGGAGAGGAGACTTAACAACAGCTAAAAAAATCCATATGTAGACATAACTGACTGGGGAAAATGAAAGCTTTATCACTTTTTTTCACTTGAAACAGAATTACATATTACATCTTGGAAAAATGTATGCTGAGATCAACTAAGCCATAAAGATGCTGGTAACGATTTTTAACAAATCCACAACACAAATTTAATGAATAAGTGTTGTCCACAAATCTGTGTACAGACACAGTTTTTCAACACTTATCAAATGGTTGCGCAGCTGCATTATCGTTGTACAGTTTCTCTAGCCTTGCAGTAACTAGCTTTTTATGCTCCAGCTGGACAAATACCATCAAACTCCAAAAAACCTTTCCCCTAACAATTGCACATTGGTCATTAAACTTACTTTTTCTGGTGACACAGGTAGTCATGTAGGGTTGATCTGTGGGCGGTGGCCTACTTTCTGCTGGCCCACAATTTCGCTCTCAGATGACAGAGCAAAGTTGTTGTCGATTTGTGATATGGTACCTTTTCCTAGTGGAGTTCACACTGCACCTCATTTTCATTCATTTTGTTGAGTGAGTTCCACACAGAACTTTTTGACGGCCGTAGTAGTCTTTGTATGTTTCTGCTGTTTGTATAGCTCCTGTAGGATATAGCAGCTCTCGGAGCTCTGATTAATGCTATACTGACCTTGAGTTGAATAGCGCTTCTTTGTCTCTTTTGGCTTTACCTAGCTTTTTGTAGGAGTCACTACCTTGAATCATCCTCCTCTATCAGACTCTGTCCTTTGCATCTTCTTCTCTCGCACCAACTATCTGCATGTCCGCTCTCACCACATCAATGAATCTCCTCTTAGGTCTTCCTCTTTGCCACATACGTCTCTGCCACTCCAGACTTCCTCATAGGATACCACAGTTCCTCCCTGGGCACCCTGTTAATAGGCTTTCTCCAGACAAGTTGAAAAGACCTTGCTACGCACATTTTACCAGAAGTAATGCAACATCACCTGTTATTGCATTTTACAGATGTGAAAAAAAATGGGAAAATATGTTTTTTTTTTTTTTTTTTTTTTAGACAAACCATTAATTTATCAAATGAAGTGGAAGGGAATGCAACAACAGGATCCCACAAAGTCCCTCAAAATCCTTGTACTGAAGTGAAAAAGGTAATGTGTGGTTTCCTCGCAATTCAGCTCAATCAGCGAAAAAAGTGTGTCATTTGCTGGTTAGCAAAAACATTAGCTGACTACCCTTCGTGCTAGTGAGCTAATGTTAGCCCACTAACTAGCCTTAATATTAACTTGCTAGCGATAATGTTGGTCCATTAGTAAAGTCCTACTTAAGCATCCTTGGCACCTCAACACCATGTGAGTTTTTCTGCAGTTTCTGCAGCAGTTTCAGCTGTTTTCTGCAGCATGTAACATAGCTTCCAAAAAAGAAGTCTGCCTTAGCCAGGACCATTAGGGCATTGACATTTTTGCATTTCAATGCAAAACAGAATGAGAGTGTGTGAAAGTGAGTGATTGTGTGTGTGTGTGTGTATGATAGTGCGTTGCAAGGTGACTTTTACATAGTTACTAGCATACATTAGTGTCTGTAAGTGTTTCTACTGAAAACATCTTGTTTACAGTTCATAATTTACATTTCAATCAGAACAGACCAGAAAAAAAGTAGAGACATGTCTATTGAACATAATAAAGAATTAAAAATATGAGTAAAGTCTTTGTCACATGGATTCTTCAGAGAGATTGTGAATGACGGCTGTCTTCCTAAGCAGCAGCGCTATAGATCCCCCCCGTAGAGTCCAGACACTGGCAGTGGTGGTGGTGACTGATGACTCTGCTGAGACTGGAAATGATGGAGCAGGACTGGGTGGAGATGGGGAGGTGGAGGGGCGCACACAGCAGCAGTATGAAGGAGCTACACAGGGAAGAGAGACATATTTAAAAGGACCACAACAAGCTGATAGGCTAACAATGCAAGAGTGGCGCTCGTCTATTGGATAGATGAGATTAGCTGATGTGAACAGCTGATCGTGAAGGTACATTCCAGCCTAAAACAGAGTTGATATGAGTGACGCCAGAGAGAATAGTGACTGTTGGAAGTTTAGAGAATTTAATATGGTGGGCATGCAAATAGTCTTCCTGACTGAACTTTCACTAGAGCTCCATTTGTTTCAACAACTCAGTGGCTAGAGAAGGCTGGTCTCAGGGACAGCACAGAGGCACTTATCATGGAAGCCAAGGAACAGGCCTTGAATACAAGATCGATAGAGGCCGCGGTCTACCACACCAGACAGGACCCAAGGTGCAGACTGTGCAGAGATGCCCTGAGACAGTGCAGCACATAACAGCAGAGTGCAAGATGCAGGCAGGTAAGGCATACTTGGAGCAACACAACTAAGTGGCCGGCATACAGAAACATCTGTGCCGAGTATGGGCTGGAGGTTCCAGGATCAAAGTGGACAACACCTCCTAAGGTGATTGAAAATGACCGAGCCAAGATCCTGCACAACAAGCTGATAGGCTAACAATGCAAGAGTGGCGCTCGTCTATTGGATAGATGAGATTAGCTGATGTGAACAGCTGATCGTGAAGGTACATTCCAGCCTAAAACAGAGTTGATATGAGTGACGCCAGAGAGAATAGTGACTGTTGGAAGTTTAGAGAATTTAATATGGTGGGCATGCAAATAGTCTTCCTGACTGAACTTTCACTAGAGCTCCATTTGTTTCAACAACTCAGTGGCTAGAGAAGGCTGGTCTCAGGGACAGCACAGAGGCACTTATCATGGAAGCCAAGGAACAGGCCTTGAATACAAGATCGATAGAGGCCGCGGTCTACCACACCAGACAGGACCCAAGGTGCAGACTGTGCAGAGATGCCCTGAGACAGTGCAGCACATAACAGCAGAGTGCAAGATGCAGGCAGGTAAGGCATACTTGGAGCAACACAACTAAGTGGCCGGCATACAGAAACATCTGTGCCGAGTATGGGCTGGAGGTTCCAGGATCAAAGTGGACAACACCTCCTAAGGTGATTGAAAATGACCGAGCCAAGATCCTGTGGGACTTCCAGATCCAGACTGATAAAATGGTGTTGGCTAATCAACCGGACATCGAGGTGGTCAACAAGTGGGATAAGAAGGCGGTAGTGGTATATGTTGCAATCCCAAGTGATGGAAACATCAGGAAGAAGGAACACTAGAAGCTTGAGAAATACCAAGGGCTGAAAGAGAAGCTGGAAAGGATTTGGGGAGGAAAAGCATCAGTGGTACCCGGGTAACCCCCAGACTGGGAGATTGGCTACAACAAATCCCAGGAATTACACCTGAGATCTATGTCCAGAAGAGCGCAATCCTAGGAACAGCTAAGATCCTGCGCAGGACCCTCAGGCTCCCAGGCCTCTGGTAGAGGACGCGAGCTTGAAAGAGACACAAGACCACCCACAGAGAGGGTGAGTGGTGAATTTTTAAAAATTTTTTAATTTTTTTATATAGCTTACAAATATTTAGTTAACTAACTAGTATTTTATTTTCTAGATCAACAACAATTTTTTCTTAATAACCCCCCCCCGTCCTTTACTTTGGATTCCTCTTGTCTTGATCCCTGTACCTAGAATTAGGGATGCTCCATCTGGCTCAGCGTCAGATTGAACAGATTGGAGTTAGAAGAGTTAGAAGAAGTGTATTTGTGCATGTGTAGTATGTGTTGGTGTATATCATAGACATGTTTATTGTTTTCATGCATATACATTGCTTGTGACAAAAGCCATTAACAGTTGATTTTATTTTAACTTTCCACCTTTTTCTTATCGCTGTCATTCTAGTTTTTAGCAGCAGGGTGTTCTAGGTAACCCATTAGCTGACAGGCTAACTGGACTAATCAGTCTTGCACCTATTATTAGCTAGACAGTTAGGTAGCAGCCAAGTGTGTTCTCACCTACTTTTGCACTTTATCAGATACGCACACCACACAAACACACATTGCCTCACTCACACACTAATGCTGACCCCTTTCCTCCCCTGACAGATGGGGTATCCTCTGAGGGTTGTTGGGGAATTTACTGAAAGAATTAGTGCCTGTTTGTGCTCGGTTGTAAATAGACAGCATTATATTATATATTCAGATGAAGCTACCAGGCAGGAGGCAAAGAGTAAGACCAAATAGGAGATATATGGATGTGGTGAGGGAGGACATGCAGATAGTTGGTGTGAAAGAAGAAGAAGCAGAGGACAGGGAAAGATGGTGGATGGTTCACTGTGGCAACTCCTAGAAATAAAGCAGAAAGAGGAAGAAGAAGAAGAAGAATTCAACTAGCTACCGCTACTCCCAAAAAGCAAGTCATTCAGGCAGGCGAATGAATGTAGCATTCAAACTGTGCAACACGCTGTCACTGGTTCTGCCCTGCCTGTACATGCCCTACAACACTGTAATTAGGACTAAAGCAAAGAAGGCTGCATTTGCCAAAGATCCATGCGTCAGAGGAGCAAGGAACCTATTGTTTTTTAAAGATTGTTTTTATTCTGGTAAAATCTTGCATTTTGGGTGCCTTGGGATAAAGGGTAACTCACAAAAAAAGGCAAAAGTGCACACCTAACAAACTGTCAAGGTGAATAATCCTAGCTCTTTTTGGTGGACTCCATTGTGCCCCTAAACACACCCTACCTGCTGGACAAAGGTGCTGTTGGATTGTTGGATTTCATAAGTTTTGAAAGAGGTGATTGTGCCTTTTGAATGGTCAAAAACTCATTAAACTTTCTACCAATTTTTAAAAAAGGAGCTTTTACAAGGTGATAGCTTAGCTTGGGTGTTGTATGTTGGTTTGATAGCACCCCATAATACCTTCATTCTTCATTGACACCTTTATGGTACATGAAAAACTCACAAAAATAGGCTTGCAGTCTGTGAAACATGTTATATGAGTTTGGTGTCACAACTTCGTTATGGAACATGGCTGAAAATGTCAAATATTGTACTGAAAAGTCCTTACAGCATTTTTCATGTGGACATACAAAATTTATTATCAATGTGTATCAAAATGAGATCTACAAAAATATTTCTTATAACAATATCACAGATTCCACAGAAAATGGGGCATTTGAATTCTGTGTTAATTTGTTGTTTTTCCATGCTCTGTACTAGATTAGATCAGAATGACCTCACATTTTGTCACTGTAATATTAGCTATTAGACGGATTCTTTTCAGAATATTTAAACCTTGGGTTTTTAAATTTTGTCATGTCATACTATAGCCTTTCTTCTGCTTCCCTCTTTGAACCTTTGCTCTGTGTGTAGTATGCTTTGAACTAGGTAGTCAACTCTTCCCTGCCTGCATGACTAAAGCAATGTGAGGGGAGGAGGAATTATAGCTACCTGAGACCAGTCCCTGTCACTTCACACACCCTCACCCAAACATCTGGTGTGGTCCCCACACATCCCCGTCAATTCAGTCAAATGAAGACAATATGATTAGACCAAGGGACCAAATTATGTTTTATCTCTGAAAATGTTGCATATCAGGTATATCAGTTGGGTTAAGTATGATATTATTCTATTATTCTATTTTTCTACCGCTTATCCTGTTAGGGGTCGCGGGGGGGGCTGGAGCCTATCTCACTCTTTGGCCGAAGGCGGGGGCACCCTGGACAAGTCGCCAGTTCATCGCAGAGACAATTTCGAGTAACCGATTAACCTACCCCCCAGTTTGCATGTTTTTGGACTGTGGGAGGAAGCTGTAGTACCCGGAGAGAACCAACGCGGGCACAGGGAGGATATGCAAACCCCTCACAGAAACGCCCGGACCTAACCGGGCTAACCGCTGCACCACTGTGCCGCTGTATCTGATCCAAATGGCCCCAAATCCCTGAGGACTAATACATACATAGAGATAGAATAGGAATCATAGCCATTGCACCACAGGAACAGATAGCAATCTTTTTGTTATCATTATCAGTTAAGTTGCATGGTATACTTATTTTTTTCCACACTTGCTATACTGGTGTACAACCTTTATATCGGGAGATTTAAGCACAACATTTTGACCAATCATTGATTCTAAAGAGCTACTGCTACTGCAGACACTAATTGCCTGATTAATGTTCCTCTTAAATGTACAGGTGAGGAATGTGACTCCCAAATGAAGACTAGTCTGTATAAGATCTGGTGGCGGTAATGAGACTCAGCCAAAATGGTTGCTGTCTGAATTCTGATCTTCTCCATTACTGCACTTTTTTTTTCCTAGGTTAATTTCATAACCTGATTCTTTGTGATCCCCAAATAGGAAACTTGAATTGGAATCAAATACTTTTTTTTGTAATGAGAAGTGTCTGGATAACATTGATAGGATAATATTTAGATCAGCATGCGTCTGTGTTCAGCAAACTTCTACCATGGAAAAAACAAGTGGAAAGACAAATATCACTTGTCTCTTCAGGTTTTTCATTTCATCACTTCATCAGCACAACATTGCGTCTTAACTAGATGGTCATTGCCATTCATTTCCCTTGTAAGTGGTTTTAATGTTTTAGTGCAAGTGAAAATACTGTACATGTTTAAATAGAGTAGTCATGCTCCAATTGTAGCTCTCTGGCAGCTGTAGCTCCTAGACAACAGCTCACCTCCTCCATTCAGTGAAGTTGTGTGTATGCAACCAAATTTTGTAGCAAGTCCCATTCATTAAAAATAGAAATTTAATGTTGAAATACCGGCTAAAATCAGTAGGATTAGCGCTAGTTAGTTAACTAAGGGCGTACTCACTCTAGGCCATCTGTACTTTGCCCAAGCATAGCATACTTTCTTTGCCCTCACACGTTTGGAAGAGGTGTGCTTTGGCATGGAATGGTTGATCATATACGAGTGCATAAAGTGGGCATGATAGTATAGTTGAATGCCTCATCACCTGCTGTCTCTGTAAAAATCAATTGGCACATTGCATAATTGATAAATCTGCGGATATCAGCCAGCTGTATCTAAACTAAGAGACTCCAAATAAGACACAAAGTCAGTAAAGTTGCAGTCATGTTACTTCCAAAGTGATGATGTGTAATGTCAACAAAAAGAAAACTTAGGGTTTAGTGAGAGTTGTGAAAAAATTAAGGAATAAACATGCAGGCTCTCATCAGCTGCCACATCTGCCGTCTTTATTGAGAGTTAGAAAATGTTCATTCTGTTCGGTAATAGTTACTTGCTAAACGGGTCGTATGATGAAAAATCATTTTTTCAGGTTTTTGGTGTGAAAGTGAAAAAATTACCACCAAGCCTTTTTTTTTTGTGGGCTGATTTGCTTTTTTTCTTTGTGATACAATGAGCCGATCAGATTTTATACATCTTTTTATGTAAGGGGGGCTCTGTTTGCAAATATCTTCAACCACAACTTTTGCTTAAGCTACGTTATTGAGCACAGTAGTTCAAAGTCCACTGGATTAGCAGGCGGATAGACTTGGATAAACTGTCAACAAATTATGCTAAATGCTCAGTTTTAGACTGTAAAAACAAAGTCACTGCACCACCTCCCAGCCAAAGAAGACCAATGTGAACAGGGGTTAAATCTTGTTTTTTAGAAACATTATCATGTAAAACATTAGCCAACAGCTGTATGTTTGTGCTAAACACTTTTTTGCTGGACTATTTTACCAACTTTGGACCATACAAAGCTGGATTTGTGGCTAGGCTGATGCTAAAGGCCGGCTAGCTGTTCCTTCAATACAAGGCAGTATTGAGGAGTCACATGCACAAGGTGTAAGTAACATCAGTGTTTTGTCTAGTTTGTTTTGTGTTGATAATCAAAAAAGGGCTGTGAATACTGTGTCAGTACAGACAGTGGGCATGTACAGATAGCTGTTTGTGGAGCTAATGATTAGCACATAGCAGTAAGTGACAGATGTGGATAAGGTTTTGTAACCAGGTAGACTTGCACATCAAAATACAAACGTTCACCACACAGCGTGTATTGTGCTGTTATTTCACCCTTGTCTGTTCAAAAATGGTGCCTTGTTTTCTCAACCGTAGATGTTTATCATGTGTGTTCATCCCCAAATATGTTAGCTGGCTGCACGTAATTACAATCTATTCAGTAATTGTGAGAGTCAGCTTTGCCGCCTGTATTCTGCATTCAATTAAATGATAAATGTTTTTAAAACTGTCACGTATTTTTCAAAAGATGTGTAAGCAAGTATAAGAGAGAAGAAACACTGTTTAAACATCATCACTGTAGGATACTGTTAACAAAACATAATTGCCAAAATAAAATGGGTGCGGTGTGATTATATCGCATATTGTGCTATTAAGCCACCCTTAATCACCGAAAGCTGTAGTATGGCAGGGGGCAAGGGGGAGGAGGGATCTGCAACAGAGCGTTTGAGTAGAGGGCTAAAAAGAGGTAATAAATAGAGGGCTGGAAATGCAGTTTTCTGAAGATCTATAGAGTTTTTTGAAAGATGACACATACAAAGCCACTCCACTAATGTTAAAATTATCACTAAAGATCTGAAAATGGATATCATACCACCCACACCCCAAAAAAATCATTACCAGTTGTGTTAAAAGTATTGACTTCTTGATTTTCCTACAAATAATACTATAGTATCGCTAGTGGTATTGACAAAGACCTGACTTATTTACGAGTGTTGTTAATGGTGTCAGTATCAATAAAAATTAATGATCCCCATCCCTAGTAATGACCAACAAATTCACTATCCTTCTTTACCAATATTTTGAGGTAGTAAATCATTCCTTTCCCAAAGCACTATTTCTACTTGATGATGCAGAATTGATTAAGCTAAAGTGTGTTACTATGCAAATTGGGTGTGTGTGCCCTTTCTTGCATGGTGTACACTGTTACTCTCCTTTTTTCCTTCTGTTGTGTTCAGAACTCCAGCTGCATCAACACTACATGAACTACATTGTGCTACTTTTATATGAGGTATATTTAGCTCAACGCATTTTTATAAATAAGCACACATGCATAAGCAAACAAGCCAGTTCTGTTTTCATTCACCATCTATGTACACTGCCTACTCATTATGTTACTGCACTGAGGCTAAAAAAAAAGATGTTCTTCACACATAGGGGAAACCTCATTTAGCTGTTACTCAATCACATTTTGAAGGATTGATGCTGATGTTCATTTGGAGCAGGGAAATGAGGTTAGCCTATTAATTACTCGATACCAATATACCCCCTGCATCGCAGGTTATTTATTCATTGTAAACATAATGGACTGGCTTTGAATGACTGGAGGATTTTTTTATTCTGAACATTTGTGGTTTATCATTGTTATGCAGATTAGGACGTTCTTTTAGGAGTTATTTTTGAAGCTGGAGTGATTCTCACCAGGGAAGGCTGTAGCAGCAGCGGCAGCTCAAGCTGACACAGGCAGTCTCGCTCTCCTTGTTTGCCTCATTGCAGAGAGCTTATTGGAGATTTTGTCATACCACACATTCACCCATCAGCCACTACATCAAAACCACCGACTAGTGAAGCAAATAAAAATGATCATCTTGTTCCAATTTTCTACTGGAAACTTTGTGTCCTGGTGTTCATGTAGATTTTACTTGACAATGACCTCCCCACCTAAACATCACTGCAGACCAAGTGCACCCCCTCATGGCAATGCCACTCCCAATGGTGGGAGCCCTCCAACTCAGCTAGATAATGTGCCCCACAAGACCACAAATACACTCACAGTTCATGGCAGTATTTTTGGCCCTTGACCTGGCTTTCAAACTTCCTTGATCCCAGTCCAGTTGAGAATTCATGAGATGTGAACGAACCATGGTCCCCTACAAGACCCAAAGGACCCACTGCCAATGACCTGCTTCCAACTACCACAGGACATAGTCAAAGCTGATTTGGTGGCATGAGAGGTAACAACACAGTATCAGGCAGCTTGTTTTAATGTTGTGGCTCACTACAGGATTTGGTAAGCACCTCACCAGCATCTAAGGATGGAAGACAATACTGAAGACAAGCTGAGGAGACTTTCAGCTGTTATTATATCCTTTCAATTCTGGGATACTATGAAGTCATTAGTGCAACTGTAGACCTTTTTGTCAACACGACAGCACAAAATCTGTTTGGGGCTTGATCTTTTTTTTTTTTTTTTTTTTTTGTGTAGACTAGTAGATATTAGGGATATTCACATAACCTATCACATCCCGACTCGTGCCCAAAACAAATCATCAGTAAAAATCCAGCTAATCACAGACAATTAAGCTTTATTTTAGAAGTTAGCTTGCTAGATAGCTACTGCTAGTATTTCAGCTGACAAAATGGACATGCAAGACTTTTTCTAGGCAAAAAATAAACATAGCCTTGACCTAGAAGTGCAGCAACAGACATGGTGACAGAGTCGCCGGTCACCTGCATAGTAAGGGGATATCAGATGTTGCTGGGGGTGGGAGGTATTGACATCAGTGAGCTTCCTGCAGCAAAAGTCCCAAGCTCATGCACTGAAAACATCCAAAGGAAACTAATTTTTTTAGACATTATCCAAACAGGCAGACATTTTCTGGCCAGCCCTCTTGTTACCTGTTGGCCACTCAACTTGAAAGATCATTCTCAACCATGCAGAACACCTACACATCAAGAAAGATTGTCAACACTGAGCCTGCCTCACACCAAGACTGACATTTTAGATCCAGTTGGAGCAGAAGAGGTGCTTACAATGCCAAGAAGAGGTATCACATACTGCCACATTAAGGTAAGAGAGGGTTTTACTCATTAACTTGGAGGCCCTACCTTGACCAGAACACTTAATTAGCACATTAAATCATTCATTAGTTTGTCTATTTTGGATGCATTGTAAAATGAGAGGGGAAAAAAAGAGAGAAAAAGTCACATAATGAGTCACAAAAGTCACATGAGTTGTGCTGACCTATGGTTTTATACTCTCTGTTGTCTTATTATTTTGGCATAAAATCTCTGTAAGTTCCACAGCTAAGAAAGCCAGAATTTATGTTGTGTAAGTCTGGATCATTAGTTTGTGTTTTCTGCGTATGTGTGTGTGAGCCTGATAAGAATACTCTATGTAACTGCTGTTTCCTGTGATGCGCTTCTCATCAGTATTGCCTGTTTGTCGGACAGAATAAAATGACAAATTATTTCAACAAACAACTCCATGAGAGCTGTCCATGAGTCTGTAACCGCCACCTTATCTACATGTAGCTTTCAGTTCTGCCCTGTTGTCGTCCTTGTTTGTATGTGTCACCTTCACATGGAATTGGGCTCATGTGAACCTAAACAACTTTACTGTCTGTTACTTTACATAGGAACATCATCTACAAATGGAACACTGTTGCACAACTTCCAATTTAGCAACCACTTTGTGAACATAAAGGAGCATTAAGAAGATCAAGGGCTATTTATTCTCAAAAGTGTGTGTAGCCTAAAACAGAAGAGTTTGGACATTGAATAATGGACACAGTTTTGTTATAGCATTTTTGCTTTGACACTGCCTGGAATCCTACATGAACCTTTTCAGCGGTTGTCATCTGTGGCATACTAAATTGGATAAAGTGAGCCATTGTGGTGGCTGATGCTCATTTTTGTTCCAGATGACCCACTTTTACTTTAAAAATTATTTTTGTTTTCTGATCCCAGAATCAACAGACTTACTATCAAAATCTTTATATCATACACTTACAGCACCCTTGTGCCCTGATAGACTATGACCAATGTGATTTTATGCATTTACCTTTCAGTTTTTGCAGGGATGGATTATTTAACCCATGTTTTACAGCTATGCAAACCAAAGTGATACACTCTTGCCAGCTGTAGCATTATCGAAGAAGACACAAGCCACCAGGCTTTTTTGTTATTTTTTGTTTAAATTTACACTGTTCATCTTTTCTTCCTCTGTGGTATTTGCTCATCTTACTGCAAGTGTTCTGCATGTCTGCTTGTTCATGCATATTCATGCACCTTTACATACCTGCGTATATTCTCATTTCACCTGCATGGAGATATAGATTATTTTTCCATCACTCATCCTTTTCCTCCCTCGCCTCTTCTTCTCTGTTTTTTCCCTCCTCTTTTGACTGCTGCTCACTGAACTCTGTTGTCCATATCAAAGCACCGAGATCCCTTAAGTCTCTCTGTCCAGGATGCTTAAATTGTTATAATAATGAGGCTGAGGAGGCACAACAATATTTTAGGGCCCTGGTTTTGTGTCTTTTGATGTTATCAAAACAAACCATCACATGGCTTGTTTCTTTTCTTTGTTGTGACCATAGAAAACCATATATGGATTCCACCCTGACAACTCTTCAGCTCTCAGCATTCAGTCATTTCTGTTTGTGTAGACTTCAGCTTTATGAAAGTAAAGATTGTAATTTTCCTGTCTCGGGTAATAAGCACAATTCTTTACTACATATGTGTTTGCATATACATATAAACACACAAAATGTCCACATGCTCTGTATTCAATTGATCCTGTTGTCGAAGGGAGCCCCCTATTACATCTGTATAGGCAAAGATTGAAGGAGGGGGATATATAGCAGGAGGGAAAGAATGGGGCAGACAGCTTTGCAGACACGTAGCCAGAGAGGCAGTGTGTGAG